>DWPV01000185.1:0-35739 GCA_018251915.1 Urbanus proteus proteus
GAAGTCGTAAATATTTTTAATGGTAGGTATGTTATTTTTTACTCGTGAGAAAGTTTCGTTAAAATTTGTTGTATGTTTGAATGTATGATGTATGTATGAAATAGGTTATTTTTGTTTTAATACTAAATATTGATTTAGAATGTCTTAGAAGATAATTAAGAATTTAACCTTTCACACGGTGAAGGTTAAGTTATAAGGTATCAATCCGTACGTGGCAAGCGTGGAGGATGATAGCTAACTATTTTAGGCCCAGCATTGGGATAATAATGATTTAAAGATAATAAAAATGGCGTATGTAAACGCTTGAGCTTTATCTGTACAAATGTATTTATTCGCACAGCGGTTACAGTGTTGCCGATATTTGTGAATTGCACTGCGTGGAGGTGCGAATCCAATTACTGCACTACACCGAGCTGTGATCACGGACAAACCGCCCGGGAGCCAGGGGCCAGGCAAGCCTCGAACCGTACCACGGTCATCAAACAACGCTAGATCACATTTATATGACTTTCGCCATTTTTATTGTTCAATCTGTAATAAGTCATCAATTTTGATGGATGTTCTTTACGTACCATTCAATATTCTTGATACTGAGTCTCATTCTGTTCGAAATTATTATTTTTTTCGTCATCATTCTAATTCACTTTAGTTGTTAGCAAACTTAACATGTGCTTGTTATTGTGCTATAAAGGGATGTCCTCCGAAGTAGATTATAGGTTTAAAATGTACAGACACGTCTTCGTTCAGGGCTCGTTGACATAAGGTGACAAGGATAATGTAGAGGAGGGTTGTGGTATTTGTATGTTTGTTTTCTTTACTTGTGTGCTCTTGGCACCCACTGCAATATGAGGCGTGAGACCCACAGTATGAGACGTTTGTTTAAAAATAAAAACTTATACACCTCTTTTGTGTGATCTTTTAGTTGTCTGTCTGTTCAAACATATTTCCTGGTTTCTTCACTGTCATTCACAATCTTGAAATTACATGTCATTTACAAAAAATCATTAATATCCCAAATTGAAAACAGTTTCAGCTCAACTTTTGATGTATGACAGATGACGGGGCAGGCCGCGTCAGAAACAAAGCGATGACATTCGTTTGCTAGCCTTTGTTAGCCCTTGAATCTTATTATCCAGCTTTCACGTCACTTAAAATTAATTAACAGTCACACAACCGTGGGACACGGGTTTTGGCATCTCCACAGAAAAACTAGTAAGAACGTATTGGAAATAGAATCCGATGACTAATGATCTGATATTTCTAATGAATGTCGTGTGAAAATGTCACATATTTTAATGAATCCCGAACTTTAGGCACACCTATTTACGTCCTTTTATTTTCGTAGTTCCACTTAAAAACGTGTGCATTAAGCGTGTTTGTTTCTATAATTAATTGCTATAAGATCGGAATGGGCAATTATATATGTTAGATTCGCTACCGGTAACCGTGAGAAAGACTAACATTATATTTGTCGTAGGAATGTTTAAATTTCGTAGCGACACTCGAATGCGCCGGATGCGACGATAAACCACTCGGCGAGATTAGACTTTTCTAAATAAATACAGTGAGTGTTATTTGCTGAGGGGCGCACAAGAGTTCTCCTGTTCTCAGCTCAATGGTGTTTGTTTAAAACCACTCAAAAGTCAATGGGCTCGACAAACAAACAGTAATCTGTAGGACAATACTCGAGGTAGCGATTAGATCAGAATTAACGATATCGGTTAGGACATCACTATTCATCGCGGCTCGCGTGATTCGCATTTGGAATTTGCGTGTCTATGGTTTTTTTTTTGTCTTGTAAGATTTGAACCAAACGAGCGACGATACGTACTTAGATATTAAAGTTGAAGATGTCATCGCAATAAAACCTAGCTGTCGTCTTTGCATACTAATGTCATCAACTTTATATTGTTAGTAACTGCATCACTTTTTAGTTCTCTGCTAACAAAATAGACAGATATCGTTTTATTTTTTCTAATTTCAATTTGGTGTCGTCTTTTACTGCCTGTCTATTTGTGTCGTCATTTTTAAGGAAACGAATCTACAGTCATATATAATTACTAGCAAATTTAAAAACTATTACGTGTTGAAATAAAAAAAAATTGTAGACACTCGGTAGCAATTGTAAAAGTTATACAATTTTATATTTATCGCATTATAAATGGTTTGATATTTTTTATAGTGCGATGGATGTGGCTTGTTGGTCATCGTAAATAGTACAAAACACGAATTTATTTGTAATACAAGATTTTATAACAGACCACAAACATACGTGGCGCCAAACTTTTTATCTGTCATCGATATTGTGGCAAATTCAAGATGGCCGCATTACATAGACAATATTTTTATACGATTATCATTCTTATTCTGTGTCAAATAGGGAATTATTTCGTGAGTATTTTGATAGATAGTAAGTATGCCTGCGTATCTCAGTGGATTTCATCTTGCCTTCACAAACACTGACCGAAGATTAGATAAAGATAGATAAAGCCGGATGTTGCTCCTCAGAGACGTTTGGCTATAGACAACATTTACTTAGCGATAACACTTGGCTCTTTCCATTAGAAAAAATGTTACGTCAAATCTTCCAGAAGCTGATGTTTGGACGTAAATAAATAGTCTGGAAAATAACTGTTGCTGGTTGAAAATATTTTCGAAATATTAATTCAGTTGCGTAGAACTCGTTACACTCGTCTAGACTAATCTGTGTGACGGGCAAGGATGTCTGGCCCTTTATAAACGAAAGTGTTATTTTGTTGCTACCTATAAATAGAACTGATGAAATCCGTCTACACTTTGAAAGTATTAAATGAGATTTTTCGATTTTATCATCACTCTTACGTTCCAATGCTCTAATGTGTTTTGTTATAATAATAAAAAGTATGTGTTAATAGTATCAATATTTTACGTGTTACTCGATCGATACTGGCCGATTATAAAAACAAAAACAAAAGCTCCATTCACACAAAACAATCGATTTACACCAAGCGATCACGCGGTCGACAGGCGTGACGACCCTAATTCGCCCATATGTTCCCGACCAGGAAAACTACATTTTAATGAGATTAAAATAACAAAAAAGGTGCGAACGAACCGATCTTCCTATTATTGTCTATGCAATGCTAACGCCGATAATGTGCCAAATTGGATAGCAGAGGGCCGTAATAGTAAGCAGCACGCAAACTGTGTATCAGAGTTATTTTCGGGCTCTTTTTTCCTATGCACCCCTGGTAGTGCGTGGGGGCGCACGCAACGTCAATACGGGTAATTGTTTCATTATTCTTCTATTAACTCCGCTTGCAGCAATTTATCTTGGCACGCGGATTTTGTGAGATGCCCCCGAGGAATTGCAGGCACCCTTCATGTCAGTTGATGGCGAAGTGACGGATAGATCGGAATTCCGATAGGTGGAGTTTGCCATTACATTAATTATAGTGAATATATTAAGGGATAATATTAAGGGAAGATACACGTTGTTAGTAACCTCCGATTCAGTTAATGATAATTTTACTGAAGTATTCAAAAGAGCGGTCCTTATAATATGACCTCACAATAAAAGATTATGATTACAGATAATAATTTTCATCTAAAGATATGAAAGAAAAGAGTTTCTTTATCTCGAACACCTTGAAATAAATTTTGCGCTCATCGAAGCATATGCAAACTAGTCCAAGGAAATCAGAACTAAATCCAACAAAAATTAGGCTTGAAGAACAGTCAAAGCCTTTCCCATTCCGTTCCCGCGCATCCTCACGCGATTGTCTACAAAACTAATTTGTGCAACAATATCGGCGAGGCCGTAAAACGCAAAAAGCAGTAAAGACCGAGTTCGCACGTCTGAAAGCCGGATGGGCGGAGCCGCGCCGCCCAGCGTTTTGGCCGCGACATGCGATGCCCGCGTCTTTATTAGCACTGCTTTACTGCCGGCGATCATCACCCCAGTACTTCTCCTGATCGCTTCCTATCCATGTTTTGTGAGCTCTTGGCTTTACGTAAAACTCATTCGCTTTTTAACCTCCTAAATTGTTCACATCAATGTATCCCTTTTGGTACATTTTCCTTCTTTACCTTGTTTTGTTATTTCTACGATGTCTTATCTTATCTGTCCTTCGATAATATACATTCCCAGAATCATTTGAATCTGACCTGGAAACCCACGAATTTCTTCATAATATCACCGTCAAAAAAACATCAATTAACAAAATTAGCATTTTCACATACACCAGTCGACCACCATCAAAATATATCAAAGCGCGACACGAAACAGAAATACCAGGGCGTCATGAGCGTTGCACACTTGATGTAATAATTAGGCTCTAGATCAAAGAGCTGGATAAACGAGCTCCGAGCCGCCATGCTCGCCTGGTAATTGCTCGGACAGCTCGCTGCTTGATGGACCATTCGACAAGGCAACCGCACAGGGAGACTAAACATAGGCCATCTATTATAACAGTACCGTGGTTGTTTAGCACTTGGGATAATAGATTAGATGCAAATAATTCACTAATGGTCGCCATAATGTGTATTACGATGCCAGGTGGCCAAGAAAACATTAAATAATATGGTCAGTTTGAAATATATTACCAACAAATGTATCAACTACTCTTTCAGAAAAAAAGTCTGTGTTCTCAATATAAAATTGTGACATTAGATGTAAGCGAATATTTATATATGATGTAATATAATTTCAATATTTCTACACAGCATTAAGTAACAAATGTAAATAGGACATAAGTAGACGGCGCTTAAAAGACACAGTTGTTTATTAAAGCCGTTACATCAAAGGCAGCTAGATCTTTTCATAACCTATGACAATCATAAAGTGAGACATACGCTTATCAGATCCCAGTGTTACGAAGGCCAAACATTTACGGAATGAAAACTGGGAGTAGAACTTATCTTTACAACATCGTAACGTCGGCTAATCTGTAGATAATAATAATATACTATGCAAACATTAGTGTATTCCACGTAAAGTAATTAACGCGTTGAGAAACGCTTGTGTATACGTATATACAGGCGATGGGAACACTGAAAAAATATCTGTAACCACAAAACGTATTGTTATTCATTAGACGCCATGCAAAACAATGTGAACTGAGATTGAGGATGTGTATGGAATCGTTAAATGCAGTATTGTTTTTTGTTTTCATTACTTTTTCGTTCAGCTGTTATCGGGCTTCAGATCTCTATCATTGGTGTCATTTCTTGCCACCGTTAGTAATAGTTAGTTACATTACAAGCTGCTGTTAATTTATCTCTGCATATTATCACACTTATTACGTACAGTTCTTTCTTTATCTAGCGTCACCATCGTCTGTTCCTCTACTAGGTACGTCTGTGTGGTTTAGTTAGGGTTTAGTCTTAGTTTTCATAACACTTTTAAGAATTATTTTTTTACTTAACTTTGTGTAAGTAACCGTTTAAAGATCGAGCTACTAATGTTTATCGTTAATGCAAAGGATAATTATTATTTCTACTTTTCTCATCCATATCTTTCAATCTACTGATTATTATTTCTATTTAATTCAAACCAACTTCGTTTTAACTTCCTAAATCGTTAGTGAGAAGAATTAACTAAACACCTCGTTATCCCAATAGTTTTGGAGCCATAAATAACCGAATTTTGAGAATACGAGCAAATGCACTTCATCGTGAACCCCGTACAAATCACACATTGTCTGTAACAGAGCGGAAGCTCCAAAGCAACTGTATTTATTATTGGAGCCAGATATCAAAGGAACCAGCATTCCTGGAACTCTCCTTTGTCTAACTGTTACATTAGCCGCTACTATTTGTATAATCTTTTCCCTTGAATTCGTTTACGTCAACGTAAGCTAAGAATAATCTTGTATAACATTAATTGTATCTTTTGAGCTAGCTCTATAAAGATTATTTGATTTGATCTAGCTTTCAGGATTATGGATGTAAGGACTGTAAATATGGTTATTAATCCATAGTTTTAAAGTTTATTGTCTGATATCTTTGCAATATATATGTATAAAGATTTTCTTTTTAAGAGTGTAGGTTAGGAAATTTAACAAACATTGAACAAGAAAAATTGACACCATTTCATCAATACTTAGCTTTTGTCGATTCGTGTGTATATTTTTAGAAGTTTATTTTCTCCACATTTATAGTTATTAACATGACCATTTAAATAGTTTTAAGCTACGATTTGCCGTGCAATATCAGCGGCTTCATAAATATTTATATCTTCAAGTTCACCTTTGAGTCAATAGTAATATTGCTTTTATAAAATACTATCAACCGGCCACTGACGTTCGAGATTTAATGACTTCAGAACCGATTCAGCCGAGTAAAAGCGCAGGTTCATACGTCCAGTGACAACCATTGTACCGAGATGGTGTTGCCATAAAATTATATAATAATGAACTAATCGCGGCCGAGTGCGCCGGCCCTTCGAACAATGGTCTTTAATTGTGCCCTTTGTCCGTCCAAATAGAAAATTTCATGTCCAACCGCCAGTCGAGTTTCGTTTTATTGCCGAGTTCAAGTATAAATCACTCGGCTTTGTATTGAGACGCGGCTTTTAATGAAAATATTGACGTCATCTCATGTGTTCGCGTATTGCTAGCAATTCGTGGTTGAGTCCCTTTATTGCCATAAAATAAGTGGTGAACATAATATACGGTATTATTCTGATTTTATAAGATATGTTTTATTGTGGTGCTATAATTAAACTTATATCAATGACCCACACTAGACATTTCTCATTGTCCGAAAAGAAAGTTTCCTGTAAGAGTTTTATCTTATGAATGAATAATAAGAATCATCTACGATTCTCAACTATTCCTCATGAACTAATTCCAATAATGTCCAACATATCTGAATTGGGATCAGATCATGTAGCTTACATTACAAAATCCATCCCAACTACTGAAACGAAGACTTGTTATGACATTCAAGACGTGAAACGGAATGAAAAAGAGTTATTCTTTCCACACGTTACTTTCACAACAGTTCGCAGTAGTGGCTCGAATCGAAGAAATTGGGCGGTTCGCCTTTGATAGAACGCTCGAAGTAACAGCGTTGCTAGGAACCGAATGTTTGTTTGTCTGGTTGTAAAATCGTTACGAATCGTAAACGATCGTGTGTGGTCAGCCCTTACGACGAAATCCGAACAGATGGGCGGAGATCAAAGACGGGACGGTGATAAAAAAGTTAATGCGTATAGTAACAATTTAGCTTATAAACACGAGGCTACAATTGTAGTTGCAACTGTTTGCGGACACGCCTTGTTTGAGGCTTGCGATAGCTAGGAAAGCGGTATCTATGATGTATCTACGTGTATCTACGTATATCTACGTATATCTACGTATATCTACGTATATCTTTGCTTTGCTAAGCGGTTCACATGTTTTAAGCAATAGATATAAACGTGCATTCCGTTTGGCGTTAAATTGTTATCTTACTTAAGCGGAATACTTGATATAATAGATTCTGCTGCTAAAGCCAATACTAAGGCATAATTCTTTTGTTATCCTATTTTGTACAAAAAGCTCACTCATAGAACATTTATTCACAATATTTCTATTACATGTCTTTCAAATTGTTCATTGTAGCAAAGGTTGCGTCCTAAGCTTTTCCAAACACATTCTGCTTATTTCTGTAACGTTTTTCTTTCTCGTTCCACACGATATATTCTCTTTTAACACGGAGGGGAAACATTCCCGTTTTTCCTTCTATTTTCCAGGTATTTCGTAAACTCCATATTGGTAGGATTTCGTGTGAGCGCCGCGGAATCATTAGCCACGAAATCCTCTATATTTTTGAAGCCCTGGTACCGAAGGGGACTGTATGGGAATTTTACGGGATATTCTCACAGCCCTTCATGCCCTTTTATGGGTGGAAATATCAAAATTGGGTATTACAGACGATTTTTGGATAGCATATTGGTAAAATTTGATAACATAAAATTTATGAAATTTGAATAATATGTAATTGATGAAATATTTACTGGCGATTTGTATAGTTTTTTTTTATCCAATTTAAAGTTGATTGTAATTGATGAAATATTTATGGCGATTTGTATAGTTTTTTATCCAAATTAAAGTTATTTATAGTTACTAAGTTAAGAAACGTGAGCTAAAACACATATTTTCCGAAGAGCTTCTCAAATTATTGTGTATCCTAGGCGCCATGAAACATGAAAAATGATAGTGTGGATCTATGAGTGTAGTATTTACCTCTAAAATTATTTCTCATGTAATAATAATAATTCGTAAACGTACACACGTATGCAATATTAGTATGCTGCATAAATATCACAAAACGAGCCAATCCATTCAGTTATAACACAAATCATCTCAATTCTACACATTATTGCATTCAAACAAACGGTTTCCTGATGCGATCACCGGGTAATAATAACCGGGCAATTATAACTTTCTAATGCGCCATTATCAAATGTCTGTGGGGCTTGCGAGGCGTTATTAACCGGGATTACCGGATCCCGGGATCCCCGGATGTAGGGATTTGCTCCGGGTTCGGGCCCGATGATAAAAGATACGGTATGGATACGGTCCGTTACGGGAGATGATAATGGCAAATCTTTTGATTCCGTAAATGCAGGTGGTATTGAGCTAGGCTTTGAGTAATGCTGGAGTGCAAAGAGAATGATCGAGCAAATTTGAAGTGTTAGTTTTGCACGATGGTATTGAAGGTGGTCGAATGCTTTATGGTTTCAGAGAGCACCACTGCTGCACCTATTTCTACCCAATAACAAATAATAGACTTAGATTTCATTAGAGGTTCATCAAAGATGGCCGTGTCCACTTCCATATCAAATCACAAGACTTCAAATAGCCTTCTGGACGTCCATTGACACTTAGCTTTGAAAAAAATATGTTGCACAACACAACTTTGATAAATTAGGCCAGAGTTAATTAAAACCACGTGAATACCAATGATCAGATAAGGTACACATCTTTGTCATTAGATCTATGTTATGATAAAAGTTTTCGAGAGAAAGTTCTTGCTTCTTGGCAGTGTAATATTGTGATAAATAAGATTATCCACCATATATTTGACACCGAGACGGTACATAAAATTTAAATTTACCTCCCCATAAACAACGGCATTGAATAGCCGTGATCTATGGGGATTTAGTCCCTAAAGGACGAAAAAGTAATGAGCGAGTCGTGTCCCGTCGCTCGTCGCACCAGGGCAGCATACGCGTGTAGGCAGCGGTATCAGCACTACAAGCGATCGCACTTACCGTCACTCGGTGTATCTCGCGCTATCACTCAGCGACACTCAGTCCTGCATTAGCGGTGTCGCCGTCGATAAATTTATAGACACCTCCGCGAAGTTCTGCCGCCCTGGTCATTCTCCGCTCATGTCTGAGTGTGATAAAACTAATTGCTTGTATTTTAAGCGTTTTTATTACGTTAGTCAACTTATCTGCGTTTTTATAAGACGCACTTAATTATTTTAACGGCGATTTCTTATCACAAACAGTCGGAAAGTTCATAACAAGCACAGTGAAACAAAGCAAAAGTTGAGACGTAACTTTGTTAACAATATCTTTATTTAGCTAAGTTAGACAAGGTTAACTAACAATATCTACGTACTAGCTAAACATTCTGCATTCAGGCACGTCATACCGCATTGCAAAGGGGAACAGTTTACAAAAACGGCAAGTGTAGTGCGGAGCAAGTTCGTGCAAAATAAGAATGTTTGTGTTTCACCGCAAGATCTAGTACATGTCTCGTTCCAATTTCAGCGAGAACTGCACTGTTAGCGTCGGCTTACATTACACCTGGAATAGACCGGACGATCATACAGTGCTTATATTAAATGCTGCTGCGTATGGACATATGTAATAACCGTCAGATAGAATTAGAGTCCTACTTGAGGTCGACCACAGATGTGTTACTACCCCTGAAGATTTATTTATGATAACTTAAACTACATCTATCATGTCATAAATGATGTCAAATGTTCATTTAATTGGTTATTGTCAAAAAAGAAAGGCATTGATGTATAATTGTCCCTTTTAACACATCTGAACTAGGATACAGCGCTTAACAGTACTGTTTTAAGCACAAATAGGTGTAGCGGTAGTATCTCAGGATTCTTTTTACCTCATGTCCGAACCAAATATGTCCAAATGTAACTGTTAGTGACCCACGATCATATAAATAGATGTATGCGTCAACTTTGTGTCTTGCCGTATGCGGATAGGAATAAGGTTGAGATTTGAGGTTACTTGTAAGACGAATGCACCGCTATTATAGTATATAAGCCGCTTATTAAGACTGACTCCCACTCGCCGGCGAAGCACGCAACCGGATTAGCGCTGTCTCACATGTGAGCTTTGATTGTTTTGGGAAAACATTTTAAGAACTGATGAGGAAAGACCTAAATATATCCTAAGTTTTATTAGAATGTTTACTATGTTCTCATACAGAGTTGTAATCATTTCATTTTATGTATTTTGTAGTTAACGATGTAAATATACGAACAAATCTAGTAGTCGAGTGTGATATTTCAAAGGAACGTCTTTGTTACAAATTGATTTATTATGGGTTTTAATATTGAAATAAAATGTGGTAGGTGAAGAGTCCATCCATCGTGGAAATCCAATTTACTTGAAATCTTCTAATTTTGAAAATATTCCTTTACTTATAGATGAACTGAAGTGCATCTACATAAAAAAATAACTCTTAACCAACTGACAGGCAAAACACAGCTTAAAACAGAGAAGGAAAATTTTGCAACGGCCTTCAAAGAACATAAAAATAAAAGGCTTACACAAAAACAAGCATTTAATCGACTTTCAAAAAGCAGCCGCATGTGATCCCGCCCGTAGCCAGTAAGTGGAATCATACGTACATTTCCAAGTACGGTTGCGTCACTGGGCCCGGCGCGCCGCGATCGGTTACCGCTCGGTGATCCCCGATCACTGATTACCCGAGGATTAGAGTTTATGCTTGGATATGGAACTTTCGATGGTTAAGATTGGAGATTGGAGACCAATGCAATCGTTACGCATCTAGTGACCATTAAGTTTGTTAACTATTCACTAATTATTGTTTATTAGCGGTTTTCCGTGACCTGCGTATGCGCAGACTATGATTTAAAATACATTTATTTAATTATTTAGGGGTCGAATGACAAAATTATATTGTATAGTAGCTGTCTATATCATTTAATGAATTTATCGTCCAATGCTTGCGTTAGTAGTTAAGGCTCTTCGATGATTAGTCAAAACTAAAGATAATTGAACAAATTCGTTTTTTTATATAACTATATGTTCGTGGCAACAAGTAATAAGATTTAAATTTAACGTGTCGTATATTAAATAAAGATAACGAAAAAGGTGTCGAAGTGACTATTAAGTGAATGATTTACCGTTTAACACTGTAAATGGAGTGGTAATTATATTATGCACGGTCTGTAATCTGTACCAATCGATATGATTAATAATATATTTTAGCCATATTTAGTCTATACTTTTCCAACTTTACATAAGTTGGGAATTCATTAATTACAGAACCAGAGCAAAACTATGTTTACACATCTGAAAAAATAACCAGATGAATGAATTACAAAAAAGAGTAAATATAATTATTTACTAATTTTAGGAAATACTTAAATTTTAGTAGAAGGATGTTAATATGGTTTATTCCACTTTGACAACATGCTTATAACTTGTTTTTCCGTAACTGTAGATGACATGCAGTTAGGCCCGGTTGTTTTGCGAATGGTTACCAAATGATTCATTTTCTACTTTGTAATGCTTATATTTCTTTATGATTCATTTAAATATTCAGGAGTTGTTTAGGTACGTCAATAATATGAAACATAACTTCTAGTACCTATTATTAATAAGTGGCATAAAGTAAAAGTTGTTTTTAATGTACCATTCAAACAAATACAAAGATTTTAAGCCCAAAGTTTATTATACTTCTTTAACAATTTTGTTTTTGAAATATAAACATACATTACTCTATATAGAATTATTCAATACAGGGCTTTTATATGGGATGAATCTGGAAGTGCACTCCAGTTGGCTACGTCGATGGACAATACGTCTAACAATACAATTTAAGACGTCACACAATCAAAGAAAGCCTTTATCAAAACTGAATGAAACATCAATAGGTTGCAGTTGAACAGCCGAGCTCAGAGCAATTAACCGGCAGAGCGTGCAACTGGGCGCGGAATGTAAATAGAATTAAACCGGCACAGCGAGCGTGCCGAGACGGCAGGGAAAAACTTACTTTAATTATTTATTTAGCACTAGTCCGGTGCCCGGGTTTGTACACAATTTTTTTGTACACGATTTGATTTTGCTAATCGTGGCGCTAAGCGTTGCGCAATGCTTTTTACGACATGTCGCCTGATATTATTGAGACATAGTAATGGTAAACAGAAGGGCATACCACACTGGCAACGGTATCAGTGACATTTAAAAAAATAATCTTAAAATATGAGTTGTGCCCTATAATATTTGTGTCTCCCCACCAGTTTTTGAATTTTCGGTATAATCTGTGGTGACAATGGTACATTAAAGTTTAGAAAAATAAGAATATTTTAATTATCATATTATTCGGGTACATAATTTAAATTGCAATTGTGATATAGACAAAACTTATTATAACAATGACTTTATTTTTACAATGAATATAAATAGACTTTTAATTAATAGATGAAGCTCTATTAATTAAATACTCTATGCTACACCCAAACATCAGCTGTCAAACTGTCAAGGAGCTGTCAATGTGTCAAATTTGTCACGATAGGCTGATAAGCGTTTTCTCAAAATTGATAACGGGTAAAACATTACTGTAGATATGTATCTTGTGTGGGTTTTTCAATTTTAAATTGTTAATACATTTTAATATGGAAGCATTTAGTTTTTTTATTGTCTATGGTCTATATGGTGTTGGTAACACTTCTATATTTGAATTTTAAAAACTGTAAAGTCATTTACTTCAGTTTATTTTTATACCTTTGTGACTTATAAATTTTAATTTTGATGTTATTTCAATATGAAAACACTTTCCACAGATGATTAATAAATGTTTTCTTTTGTTACAGATGCGATGGGTAAGTGCGGGTCACCAGGAAGCGTCATAAATCAACGTGGCTGTAAAAATCACTAACAAAAATTCCAATCTTCATAAAACCAAAATAATTACGGTCGTCGGCCATTTTTTCAGCGCAAAATAAGTCAATCGGGCAACACTAGGAGTCGGCCGGGGATTCGCCTCGCGTCATAAACTTTGATTAGGTCATTAAAGCATGTTAATTTATTGGCGTTCGAACAACTCTCATTTGTAATAAACAAACGAAATTCGCCCATAAAACTTTAAAGGTAGCGTTAAAAATGTGTTTAAGGTACTCATGGCACTTATGGCGTTTTAAAGTCTTGTTGTTATAAACCCTTAATCGAATATCGACTTTACTGAAATCAATCGTTAGGTTTCATATCGATGGCACATAGACAAATATTAAATCTTTATTGCCTGTGTTGCTATCGTTATTTTTTTAATTAAACTTTCGCTTTTCACTTGTTGTCATAACTATTATAAATATTATCGGAAATTAAAAATTCTGCATATTTTAACGTATAATACCTAACATTAGTAGTAGTAATCCTTATATTTCATCGTTACAATACTCGCGATAAAACGTCGCTACAAATCGTTAAAATTCAGCGTGAATCTTGGTTATCAGTTTTCCAAATAGAACAATTTGAAATGTAAAACAAATAAAACGAACCCTTTCGAATTCATGCACGTCATTAAAATGACGTATTCATTCCAATTTCAAAAATCAACGTTCGAATCCGTTTCAATTTTGATGCGCGGGAAATTTTGTCAGTTCGGAAACAGCGTATTCATTTGGCACGAAATTCGCAACGTTATGCATAAAATAAATTTAATTCAAACAATATCAATCGGACACGAGAACACACTCAGGCGTTTTCGTTTTGCTATTTATCATAAAATGCCAACGCGGCACTGAAATTGAAGGTTTCTTTCTCTTTCATTACAACGTTAGCGAAAAGAGACGGATGCTGTTGCTTTTTTAAACTTATTTCAAATCGTGTTATCGCCTTATCCGTCTGTTCGTTGATTTGTTTGTGTCGGTAAGCCGTACAATATTAATTACTGCTTTAATGAGCTCGGTTTCTTTCGCGTCGATCGTGATCTGTCTTTCTCATTTTTAAGGTGGAGTTCATTATATCAATAACCGGATACATATCACTCATAACTTTGAAATTTGTACTGCTAATAATGTTACTGCCAGTTATAAAATAGTCGTTAAGTTTATCTTTTAAAAAATTGAAGTTTCCATAGACAAGACAAGTAACATTCTTTTTATTTATAGTCTGTTCATACATCACAGATTATAATCCGAATAGTATCGGAATATTCCGAAACATCGAGCGAGCAAATATCGTACTGTAATGCACTTCCATTGTCTCCCGTGTAATCACTGCCTACGGACCTCCAAAAGTGATTAATGGTTCCGCACCGCCAGCACCATACAAATGTGGTTTGCTACTAATGATATGTATCTAACTTGTGCATTATTCGTTAATTAAACACAATGGGCCGTTTTAATAAATGCCATGGTCAGTTGAAAAAATAAAACTATTGGTTTGATTTTTTTTAATAAATTTGAAAAATTAACGTTGTGGGCAGAAGAAAATCATAGGCCACAAATAAATTATTTGTTATATTTATTTCATGTTTAGCTCTGGAACCGTTTCCTTCTTATAATCAAACTAATTTTCGCGTTGTAGGTACCTACTTATGAAACATTTGTTATTCATCTTAATATTAAAAAAAAAACGAGACGATCCAGCAAGCACAACGTAGTTCAGCATGAACTCAAGACGCATTCTAAATCAGATATAGTTAAGAGTGAAGAAATAGCTTCTTAACGATTTTAATAAATCACTACATAGTATAAAACAAAGTCGCTATCCGCTGTCTGTCTATGTATGCTTATATCTTTAAAACTACGCAACGTATTTTAATGCGTTTTTTTAGTAGATAGAGTGATTCAAGAGGTATGTTTATATGTATGATAACATCTATTATATAGTAGAGAAGCGTGCGAAGCCGCGGGCAAAAGCTAGTCATATATAAAGAGGACTTCGTTGATAGGATGGCCAGTCTAGACGTTTTTATTTCAACGTTTTACACACGTTTTTACACGGAAGGTATAAATCTTTGTTTTACGACTTAATTATAGCATTGTTATCACATTATAAACGTAACATTAAATGTGAAAATAGACATCGCGAGATAAAAAAAGTAAAATGCAATTCTTAACTAATAAAAGCTATTCGTGCAATTGGTGACCATAATAAACCAACGATATTGTTGATTATTATAACAATTAGGTATAATCTCAGATAAATAAAATAGGTAGATTACTCACCGACTTGTATTTGAGTGAAGCCAAAAAACTACGCTACTTTTATGTATTTATACGCTTACACAAAACTAGTATAGTTTCTTGTTAGTACCTTTAGTTTATTTACGCACACATAATCACTTTTATAACCCAACCATTTTCAAAATGGCTTCATTTTTTTGTTAGGAATGCTAGATCTACTTACTTTATTTATCTGAGGGTATGATTAGAAAACTTGAGTTCAGAAGTTTACTTAATTATGATTATTCAAATATAATTCATACACCCATGTCCGACAAGAACCGCTTAAGTTATGTAAATAATCTATTGTTTCTTACATAATCTTAGTTCATCAAAACAAAAAACTAATACGAAACGACATGTGACAGGGAAAACAAACAGACAGTGCAAATTAACCAGCAATTAGTGTACAGAGCGGACATGAAAACGTTTAGCAATCAACAATTTGTGTAATTGTTGCAGCCATTCCAAGATGGCGCGATAAACTGTCAGATTGACGTATGATTAGCAAGTGTTGCCTGTCACGGCGGTATTGCCATTACATAAAATCTGATTAGAATTCGTTTTGTATTACTGCATGGCGTAATAGAATCCATAAAATTCATGTCCGATTGTTAGCGCACATAATAGGTGTGAAAATTATGCATTACAATTATAATATTATGTACGCGAGTGTTTTTATGCTGCTGTATTTGAATAACAGATAAAGATTTGTATTAAAAAAATCCCGCTTCTGTTTACGAAACTCTTGTAGACACAAGTCTACTCGGATTAATTAGTTATCTTAATTCTGTCATTTAACTGTTCGAATCTTCATAAAAACCGTTTAATTATAAGATTAAAACTGACAAACACGATTACTTAAACTCCCTGTCAATAACATTCTCGGAACCGACTTCGTTTTGACCTAGTTCGAGCCCAAAGCTCATGTTTATGTTATGGCATTGAAGTATCGAAAAGAAACACGAGGGATTCGGTCTCCAGAACCCATTTATTGTACTGTTATTGTTAACAGCTTGTCGGAGTCACGAGAAACCGCTAAACGCTCCGTTGACACGTACCAAAACGATCGAATCGAGCGAAGATTCAAATTTCGAACGCAAAATCCAAGATGGCGACCTTCGCAAGCCGTATATCAATCGTGATTTACGCGCCACGGTCGAGGTCGACGGCCGGCCGAATTTCGTTCAGAAATGCACTCGCCGAGTAATTTATTTGTGACCATCTATTATTTTGTAGACTCACGAGGTCCTAAACGCAGCTGACATTAATATATCATTTTACGCGACGGCGCGACTCACTTTATATCCTTCTCACTCCTTCCTACGTTTCGTTCAATCGCTCGAAAGGGACAGCGCTACGGGGGCGCGTAGTTTGCGTTTTCACTTTTTATAGTAGCAATATATTTGATCAGCTGATCGTCATGACGTTTACTGCGCGTGTGGCAATGTGTAATGTTTTTCATAATTTATATTAAAGTGGTTTTGTGTTTTTATTCATGTTGGCTAGGTCGGGGTTTATTTATAATGTTGAATATTTATCTAATGGTAATATTGGCTTCCGTGCGGCCGGTGTTGACATATAAATTTTGCGTATCGACAACGTTTTTGGGGATTTCACGCTTATTTATGCTGTGGTGTGGCCATAAATTAAAATATCGTACCAAAATTATGTTTTCGATTTGGCTTTAATATTATGATTTAAATGGCGCGTAAATGGCCATACTGGTTTTGTAATTACACTCTTTATTAAATTTTAACCGCCTCTCGCAGCCTGTAATTGAATTATCGCTGGTGGTAATCCACAAGAGAACATAAAATGTATTGAAGAAACCATAGTGTTTGGAAACCCTTTAGTAATTCTAGCTAAAACTAATCTTTTTTTAAATTCTGATTAAATTTGAATTCATGTCTTCTAGTTCTTTTTGAAGTGTGCAGGTAGCGCCATCTGTTACTAACAGACAAATGTATTTTAAAATAACATCTAAACTTTTATATACTTCTGCCTATGCCTTTGCCTTATATTAGTAGTGCTGATGATCTGGTTTGAGAATGTGGTGAGCAAGACTTATAGGGGGCCTCCAATTTAGTTACCAGGAGTGGGAACCATGAACATATTTGTGACCTACCATATGTAGGATTCTAATCTTGTGAAGTTAATTGTGGATGTCTGTAGATAGCAATACACTTACCCTTAGATGGACCGTAATCATTTGCTATTTCCGTGTTATTCGTTTGTTATTTCTAGAAAATATTAACTTGGGAACATTCAATGTTGACACGAGTCTGAAGTTTAGCTTTCATCCTAATTCTATTTAAATTTAGTGTGTACAAGCAAAAGCGTAGCGTAGCGTAGTGCGTGCGTCGTTCGTCGGTCGCACGTGGTCGCTGTAAATATTTTTGGAGGCAATCGATTTCCGAAATCCATTCTGTACCCTCGCACCGGCGTGCACGGTACGCGGTAGTGTGGATATGACTTAACTTGAAAAATATAAAAAATACATGTTTTGTGATAAGTTAAAAAAAGGAATTTATTCCGGTAAATAGCAACACAACGCAAAACTTAATAATAAACATATTAGTAAATCTGTTTCTTTTTTAATAATTTATATTAGTAATTATTAAGCATGTTGCACTAGACACTAAACCACTATTTTTTGTACATAATTAGATTAGTCCTTACATTGTTAGGTGACACTTAGCGAGGGGACGGATACTAAGGTAATGACGAATGATAAAAACATTTAAATTATGCAGCAAAAATAGCTTTAATTGTCGCAAGTAAGCGACTATGCACTACACCTGATGTTAAGCCGTCACTCTTGGACACCTGTTCATAATGATGGATATAATATTGCTTTATCTTAGGACTAAATTTTAACGCCTTCTATAACTACATATCCAAATCTTTTAAGGCGGAATATTGTAGCTCTACTAATAACTTTATCTTTAAATTACCAGTGACAAGAGTAAATAAAATAATGAATAAATATACCAAACTTGTGAATTATATCGTCGTTATCAGAATTAATAAATAATTTCGGGCATTATTTTGATTAAATTTATCAAACACAGGATTACCAGTGGCTTAGACATAATACCTGTCTAATTATACCTTCTTATCTTATTTTATTATTAAGTAATTACAGCTAATTGATGAAATTGCCTTAATCGATATTTTATATACCTACTTCTTTAGCTATTATGTACAATACCAACAAAACTTGAATCTTGATTCTCAAAACATTACAAACTCGATTACTCTGAGATTGCTATAATAATAATATTGGTATCGCTAAAGTACTAAAACTTTATTTTGGAATAACTAATATAATAATATATAATATCTGTACGTAGTGTCACAATTCTTTACGCATATTTTTTTTGCATCCACACTCAAAAGTAAGCTGCAACAACTAATTTTCATCACCAATTCATCTTTAATTAATACATGACACGTTCGTACAGAATAACATATTGTTTTGTTATTATTCTTATCGTATAGAAATATATTTATACAAGGTTTTTAGTGCAATATCAATACTGATTTTCTCTATCGATTGTTATCGTGCAAAATAAGACTAAGTAGCCTGTTTTTTCGCGATAATAATTATCTAATTATTTATAATCTTATAAGAATAGGTGGCTTATCACATCCTTAGTTTTGGGTTCCAAGGCTAATCTCAGTTTGACAAAACGCAGTTGCAAACAGATAAAATAGTTTTTTTACGCATTTTTGATCATTTTTATTACCAATAGGTGTAGTACCTAAAAAGATTTTTTTTATTATTTTTTAAAGTAAAGTTATTTTTTAAAATTAATATTCCCCTTTCCCCGCGACATGCAAAAGATACTCGTGTCTTATCCACACAAATCCACAGGCATTAGCGCGTATCGCACGGGCTGCCGTCATTAATCTACGTGACAGTTCAAAATTTAGTTACAGAGGGCTGAGAGGGCCCCCCGCGCCCCGCACCCCCAAGTTTTTGGGCCAAACCCGCCTCGAACACTTTCGATGAGGAATTCTGTTCTATATGTGTTCGAAAGCGTATAGAAAGCTGTTGGGCCGTGGAATTCATATCAATATAAAATATTGAAGAGTGTTTATGATTTGAAAAACGAATGCTCCGTCCGCTAGTTACGTTCTGTTTGACGTTAACCGGCCATCTTTTGTCAAACAAAAAAGTTGAATGTTTCTATTTTTTCAGAAATAGTAACTCGTGTCCGAATTAGCTCGTATTAAATGTAGTCATTAATTGTATTTGACAATTAAATAAAATTCAAACATTACTGGGTAAGTGACATTAGAAAATAGCGGTTAAATTTGATAAAAAAGGTACAAACTCCATGAGTGTAATAAAGTTTGGCAGATCATTAAAAGTTCAATATAACCTTGTACGTACATCACATATCCCATAATTTCGTATTATATACAAATATTTCCTACGTAGCACCAATATATCGTTCACAGCATCTCCTCAAATCGTTCATACGAAGATGGATACGTATATTAAATTGTACATTGAAACTGTATCGCGTTCGGAAAATTACGCGTCTCATAGCGTAGTGCGATATGGAAGTAATTAGCGCGTTGCAGACGGCGTGCGGCTGGCAGCTCCGCGGGCGTTGTTCTGCTTCATGCTGCCCTGGTACTCTGTATCTATCGTTTAAGATTTTACTATAATTAAGAAAGAAACTGTTTAATTTGAGGAGATTAGAAAGTAAATAAAGTTTTTGGTCAGAAACATCGTCTGTAGGACAAATGTCTGTAGTCTATTTGGTGGAAAATAGCCGCCACCACATGCCTACCATCCATGGACATTAGCTATGACGGATAGCATTAGGACTCTTATAGTAAATTGGAATTGGAATGAAGATTCAAATACATATTTCCAATTGGTACTAAATTTGTGGATCCATCCTTCCTATATCCTGCGGTTATACCCTATTTGATAAGGTCAGTGACATATACGTTGCTGCTCAAAAATTTATACTATAAATCTCTGTTGCTGCCTCAGGCCTTATGTAGTCCCTCTTAGATAGTAAAGTACACCGTAAACTAAAACAGAACTTACCATTGCTCTTACAAAGGTAGACGCAGTACCTACCTATGGCAGAATCCATGATTACATCATTATTGTATAATCCTAATAAAAATGTTTATTTGTTTGTAACGCCTTCACGCTTTAACTACTCAACCGACCGTTATGAAATTTTGCACACACATTGCCAGGGGTCCAGAAAAGGACATAGAGTACCTTTCATCCCGAAAAAACGTACTACTCCCGAGGGATAGAAAAATAACTTTTGTACCTACAATGTACCTCCTTTTATACCTACGGCCTCTTTGTGTGAATGTACATGAGCGCGAGCGAAGCTGCGGGTAAATACTAGTCATATTTATCTAGTAGGTATATAAAGAAATGTAGGTATATACGCACAAAAACAACATCATATTATATTTATGGCCAAATAGAGTTAGGTACTGAAACTATTACGTGAGATACATAGTAGGGTATGAAAGTAATTAGCTGTAAGCAGACGGGCGTGTGGCTGGCAGCTCCGTGGGGTGTCGACTACTGCGAGTTCCTGTTGCCTTGGTACTTCGGTTATGTATCTAGTCTGTTTAGGAGTGACGATCGATCCAACTATATCTGATACTAAACTTTTAAGCAATGAGTTGCTTTAGAAAGATAACCCGTATGCTATGGCTTACCAATTTCAACGATACTAGAGTAGTTCTTGCGTTTATGAGGCTCTATGATCACGTATGAGGCGTCCATCCTGAGGGTAGCAACGCATTTACGATTGACTTCAGATACCTAGAACTGTTCCATTTGAAGTTGCATACGATGCCCATGGCAGTGACCACCTACTATCTAGTGGACAGCTTCGACTGTGGTATCCTCGTTTGCCACTTCATCTTATGAAAGATTATCCGATAAAAAATTAACAGAAAGACAAGCATATTAATTCACAAAACCCGAAAAATTATCACATGTAGGTAGGAATATTTGTTGTATGATAAAAATAAACTCTTAAAACTACTTTTTAAAAAACTCTGTTAAAGGAACTAGGTACTATCTTGGCTAGAGATCTTTGCTAGAGGTAAGAGAGCCCTCCATGGTTCCTTTGCTCAGAGGGCACTCGTCACAGCACCCTCGTGTGGTCCTTACTTTTGTGTTCTTTGTAGGCCAAAACTTCTTGACCGAGTGGGTTTAAATTGCTTTTTGAAATTGTATACGATCCTGCTACCCTGAAAAAGCGTGTTCTGTGACTTATTGTGCTATTTTTTTGACAATATTGCTGAAACATAGTCCTTTGATAGAAGTAAGACCAGAACACACTAACGGAAGCATGTTGCTTGATACCGCAGCAGTCTGACTGTGCACGAACAGTTAAAATGTTTATAGATATATGTCTTGTAGGTATCAAAATTAATGATCTCAGAGAAGATTTCTCTTATAAACATAATTAAGGCTCCCGGCTGTCAATAGAGAATGAATCTGTAAATATTGTTAGAGCTGGCCAATTGAACCTTACCGAATTAACCGCTCATTTCAGACCTCAAGGTTCACCTGCGCCGGATTCCCACACGTAATGCATCTTTTCACTGACAATCAGCGGAGATCGATGACCTAGAAAGTGGAACTAACCTTTTATCCGTAATTACGGCGCGACCCCCTGTCACACGCGCTTGTAATTTTTTTCTCAAAGTCGGCATGAATAATCACATTTCTCTATACATTCCGCATTTTCGGCGCTGTAAAGAACGGCTTATGTTAAACGTTTCGATGGCGAACCTTCAATTTATTGCCATAAAGTGTATATTTAAGCGATGGCAGCCGTACGAACGGTACGGCGTACCGTCCGCCTGGCCCCGTGACAGGCACAATTTCGCCCCGAAGTAGGTATATTTTTGCCTTTTTATTACGTTCCGTGGTAATCCGGGGTACCTACTGCGATACAGTTGATATTTGTGCGTACGGATCTAAATTTTAAATGTTGTTCGCGACCTAGATTAATTTGACGTACACGGATCGTGATACGTGCGTTAGTCGAATTTAAAAATAAAAAACATATTCGTCTGTATTTTTAAAATGACAAACATTTTTGATTTGAAATAATCAGCTTTAATAAACATACGAATTAGGAACGAAGCATTTTAATAAATAAGTGAATAAATGTTAAAAATACATTTTTAACATGTGATTTGCAAATAAACTATTTTAAGTACACGTTAGCGATTTTAAAATTGACATTACAATTACATATAACATTAAAATTTGATAGGCTCATTAGGATCTATGGTGATGTCATAGTCATTAAAAAGCTTAGAAGATAAATGAAACACGTCTTATATTTCTTTGATTTATTTTTTACGAAACAGCCATTTCTCACGTTTTGCTCGTTCAAAAATATTCAACGCGAAAAAAGTTAGACCACAATATTCATAAACAATGTTTATTTCTAAACTAGAGTAAAGACCAAGGGCGCTTCAAATATTCAGCCAGGCATGTCAATAATTGTGGAAATTCCGTAACATCATTGTCAATCACATTACTGCGGCCCGGAACCGCCCGGCCATCAAAACGTCATTACTAAACACACCCTCCATGTTTCCTCTTGTTTTATATTCATTCGGACAAGTGCCCTTAGCGAACATAGTTCCTAAATTTGCGATCGGAAAAAGTGAACTGAAATGTAGCGGGAAGTTCGTAGTGCAATCGAATAAAAGCGGGAAATCAATTTGAGTTTGGAACAGCCGTTAATGTTTGACGTTTGAACGCTTTTTTCTTTTTTTGTCGGACTGTGTTGCGCTTTTTTGGCCAGTGACAAGTAGTTTTACTTTAGATCAATTAATTGAAGTGTCAGGCACAGTTAGGATATTTTTGTCGACCCGAGTAGTAATGGGCACTCGCCAAAAAATGTTTAATGCTCTGATAGTTGAGTCTGTTCTGAATTTATCTTTCGGTTTGCTTTATAAACAGGAAATTGAATGCTTAGACATTTTTAATAACACTTAATGCACATTGAAATAGCTTAGGTTCTATCTTACCATTTAAAAGTTTTTATAAATTTCGTAATAGGTAGGAATGCGATCTTGAGATCTACATATTACGGCCTTACCTATATTAGTCTCGAGAAGGTTATTAATCTAGTTGCAATCAACACCTGATAACATCTTGGCCGCAAGCACCTCGCCTTTCGAAAAACTGTAGGCCGTTGTTGTTTACAAGTTTGTTTATAGTCAACGGCCTTATCAATCTCGGCTGCATCACGTAACGTGCTCCAGTTCGCGATGATCGATAACCGCTGTCAGGCTGACAGTGTCAAGGTCGGGTTTGACAGCTGTCAAATCGCCCCAGACAGCGGCTGTCAAAGTGCGCGGCTGAAAAACGCGCGCTGTCAACCCGTAATGGATAGCCTTCCGGAGCACCACGCCGGCGTGCTCGGGCAACGAACCTTTCACATTTTTTAGTGTATCTTGTAATTATGTTGTTGTTATTGAGTTATGATAGTCTGTTTAAATTAAACGTACTACGGTAGTTGTTGTATCTCCCAATCATTATTGCGTTTGCTGTTTATAGCTGTTGTTTATGTTCAATTACGAAGACCTCATGTTTAGTTACTTTGTGTAGAAAAAACTGAAATATTCTTACACTACAAAGTAACGAAACATTCTTTGTATTTATTATTTGGAAATTGAATGATATTAAAATAAATTGACAGGCTATTCTACTTTTCATAATGATTTACCACGTAACTACGACATATAATTTATTTTATTAAAGTTCAATTTGCTACTTATTTGAAAAACAAATCATGCATATACCTACGTAGCCTCTGTAAAAAGTAGTTTATCTTCTGAAAGTATTCATACCTGAATGTTTTTGAACAATCTTCGCGTCTAGCAAAGTAAACACTCGAATATCGTGCAATCGTCAAAACTAGCTCGATATGCGAATCGATCGTGCAAACTTAACAAAACTTCATTACACCGCTGTCAAGGCGGCTTCATTCGAACACGTTTTTGACTTCGCCCAAAAACAAACACGACCTAAATGCACGCCTAATAGGTATACATTATCGATCTGTCCGTCCATACCTACGGTTCATACCTAGGATACTCCCCCCGAGGCGAGCCATCGACCCTGGCGCACGACCGACCGATCCCCGCTTTACCCTGTAGAAAACACGATTCGTTTTCCTTTGACAGATAAGTTTTCTTATGACGATTGCAAGTCTACCTAATGGGGGATCGTGCTCAATAAGACAGTAAAAGACGGGTCCAGTTCGAAGGATAATGGGCTTTATTGCGACGGATTAGGGCCACCGAACAGGGCGGGCGGTCCGCCCTACCTTGGGCGGGAGCAATTAGGCAAGTTGCTCGCGAAAGGTTTTAAAAATGCATTTTTTATTACTCACCGTTTTCACGGTCGGCAGAAATTGGTGGTGCTGGATGAATTATTGTTGATATGGTGTTGGCCGTGGAGTATGAAACTGGTAGATAAGAAAGGTATAACATTCGACGAGCAGCGTGTTGGAACAAAGGTTGCGTTTGGATCCCTGGCCAAGCAAACATCTACATTATTCTATTTTGGGTCTGGGTGTTTTTTTAGTTGACTATGTATAGGACCATGGAAAACTGGTATGTCAACCAAAACATGTAGAATCCTTATGAAGCGCTGGAAGTTCCAAAATAGTTAATTTTTTGCTTTAACCGTCGTATACATATTTAAATAACTTTCTTAAAATCTCCAAATTCAAATGATCTCCTGTTTTATTCCTTTACTAGTTTAAAAAAAAACTTAACAACATTTTTCATTTCTATAAAATACTAATTACAAGTCTATAATCTACAAACGTAACACCCGTCACACTTGAGAACCGCTGGCTTACCTTAAAACGTATCAAATTTGGTACGTCATACAGATATACATGTAGGTATCAAACATTAGGTAATTACCGCCGGTTGGATCGATGGGATCGAACCCGCTACAAGTGGAGCTCAGGGCGGGCCATTAACCAAATTGCTTTATACAGACTCGATTTATGTAGTGGTACGTGTAGCGATCGCATAGCGGGTTGGCTCTTGGTTTTTTTAAGTCTTAAGAAAAATATCTGAAAGCTAAGCTTGTAGGTATCAATAGTGTTCTTAAAGTTATTATTTTGTATTCATTGGTCGATTCTGTATTATCACTACATGTTATAAAACAAAGTCGCTTTCCGCTGTCTGCCCCTAATAGGAACATCCTATGGATGCTTAGATCTTTAAAACTACGCAACGGATGTGGTTGCGGCTTTTTTAATAGATAGAGTAATTTAAGAGGAAGGTTTATATGTATAATAACATCCATTATATAGTAGAAAAGCTAGTAATATCTATTTTTTCCTTACAACGACAGTGCGAAGCGCTGTTGTGTTCTGATTTGATTCTTTTAGGAACATGTAGCGTTCCAGCCTTGCCCTTACAGGTAGAACCGCTTCTGTCACTTTAGGGTAGACTTCAATATTATTTGGAGTTGATACTTATATTAATAAATAATAATAATACTTTATATAATATTACTATTCTCATGATTGAGCCGGTGATGGGGAATTAGGTGACGGCTTCTGTACTTTGAAGGGCGTGATTAGGGCGTAACAGTTATTGAACATTTGTTAGAACCTGTAAAAAGTTAATGTTCTTACCATTTATAGTTGAATATGACCATGGTCTTCGATTTCCTTTCATTACAGATATACATGGACCTTATAATAATTACTGATAATAAATGTACTACCTACACAGGCTACACGTTAAGCTTGTTGTGAACTTTGTAAGCTGTGGACTTATAAAAGTGCTTACATAATTTAATGTAAAACTTCAGCATGTTTGTGTGTAACGGCTATATTGTAAAAAATACCGTATAAAAACTGACGCGTATCGGTCCGTCGCAAGTTTTTTGGGAGTTTGATACAAAATCCAATTTTAATGTTCGGAATAAAAATAAAAATAAATAATAAAAGTGGGGGAAAAAAACAAAAAGGGTCCGACATTCGGAGCGTAGTACCAGGCGCACATAAAACACGAGGTGTCTCTGCGGAGAAAAACTCGGAGTGATTTATCGTGAGAAGAACATCTTCGCGGTCCTTCCTTTATTCGGTGCATGCACAGGTAGAGCCTGGCAGGTGCTGCCCGTCTGTCTGTTACAATGTTTTGTTTATTTCTGAGAAATAATATTTAAAGTATTGTTGTAGAAAAATCTTTTTTATACCTATTTAAATGGAATATACAGAATTCGAAATGAAATAGACGGTAGTCCTTTGAACCGTTTATTCAGTGTCCATTGGCTTCTGCGTCGTAACTATTTTATGAAATTTTAATAAAAATAAAATGAAAAATAAATACCTACACCTTGCAACAAAAATACAACCTACTTACACGTACAACTCAAGCATAAAACAAAAAAGCTCCAAGCACGCAAATTAACTCAAACAACTACAATGAAACGAAGCGAATCGTTAAAAAAATAATTAATAGTGATTATTGAGTAAAAATAATTGCTGGTTCCTTTAAATTATGCCCCTCTGGTAGATCTAATTCTCGATTCACACAATCACTGTTATTATGCTGGATGTGGCGTTCGTTTTCGAGCGATTCGGATCAAAACAGTTTTTCGAGGCAATTGTTTTAATTCGGGAAACACGAAAAAGAATTATGAACGAGTAATAACTATTCTCTAAACGGAAACATTGCTATTGTTTCATATTCTTTTATTGCATCTGCCTTTAATAGTCCGCTTGATCCGTATCAGGCGGGTCGGAATGAGCTTTCTTATTTATTTTTCGATTTCTAAATGGATGCGGCCTAAGAATTTACATAAAATGGATGCGTCTGCTATCGTAGTAATTAATACATTTTAAACTTTATAATCCCTCACAATATTTCATCGGCATGACTACATTAGAGACCCGCGTACTTATTTGTAGCTTTCGGGTGTGAAAAAGTAAATCGCCTGTTGATTTAGTGACAGTTAATGATGTACACGTACATAAAGAATACAGCATGTCGTGGCAACGTTTCAACGGAACGTACCGTCACGGCGGGCGCGCGAGTACAACAGGCATATTTAGACAATTTCCTTAACAAATACGACGAGGGGCTCGCCCTCATATAAATAACATAGCATTGCCACCTCGCTCGCCCTATTCTGATATTCGCCAGGTTATTACAATTTTTCGCCTTATGAATATCGTCGCGCGGAGCCGCCTTAATACCCCTCGCGTCGAGGGAGTCACACCTCAGCAATTTTACTTTAATTCTTATTTAGAGTGCCGCCTTATTTCGGTTACAAGATTTTTAGTATTTGTTTATGGCGTTAACTTGTTTTTTGAGTCGGCTATGGAGCAATTTTCGCTTCTCCCAACGACGCAATTCCGTTACGTTATTTCGGGGGCGACGACGCCGCAAATTGGCAATCTTATCGCGGAAAGTGCGAGGCAACACGGGATGGAAGCTTCAATGACGAAGACAGTGCAGAGGTCAAGGGCTTTTTATTTTCATAAACCGAATGTTCGTTTCGCTCCGCGCGAGCGACGTCATCGCTTCGCTATCAATCATGCATGCACCATTGCGCCGCGCGCGCTTTTGTTCGAATTACGAATTTCGAAAAAGGTACATAACGCGAGAGAAAATTATGGCGGTTGCGTTCTTTTCAAAATTCCGGCCGGCCGCCCCCCGGGCCGCACTAAAATACTGCACTATGGGATTGTTATTCGATTAAATAATTAAAATGAGCAACGTATATTCCCTCGTTTGTCGTACGTGCATGTTTACTACCGAAACAGTTATTCACGTCGGCGCGGTTTCCATTACGAGCCGAATAATGTACTTATACAGTGTGACACCGTTAAAAAAGTAGGAAAATTGCTAATGGTGTATGATATTGCCTCCCCTTATTTTGGGGTAAGAAAAGACTAGGGTGGCAACACCTTCGCGCTCCCATGAGGTGTTTTTTTGAGTGGAGTATTTTCTTTTTTTTTGGTAGATGTTTTTTTGCGTAATGACGTGGAGGTCCTGGGAGAGTTGGCCGAATCCATTAGATAGGCGGGTAGAGCTTAATGTAGCATTTTTTCTCGGGAATCGAAATCGGTTGTAAAAACGATGTCGCATGTGCGGTGGGACTGACGAGTGAGGACATTAGCTGGAATTGTAATGGTTTTTTCTTAGACTTCTTAAGGGTCGTAGTTGCGTCTACAATTTGTTTTCTTAACGCTCTATAGGTACATAATATATGTTGTAATAGTTCAACAAATATTTAAATTAATAATAATATTTAATAAGAATTGTAGACTCATTTCGTAGCTTAATTGCAGCAAAAGTTGTTTTGTTTAAAATATAAATCAATAATAATAAAAAAATGTTTCGAAAATCATTTACCAACTTTTATTATTTCAACTGCCACTAAATTACACATATTTCTAGCTAATAAAACCGGTATTAATCCACAAGAAAAAGATGAGGTGATGATCTTTAATCTTTTCATATATTTATTTCATTGTTTATACTATATATGCATATAAGATGATTAAGAAATTTCTTGTTTTCCAGGCAAATGGTGCCCATCGCGGCGGGAGTGGTCGTCGCCGCCGGACGTGGCGCGGCGGGTCTACTCCTCGGTGTTCCTGGGCAGCCCTGGTGAGTACCCAGGTAAATATCCAACCAGTTTCTATATTATACACTTATACTCTTAATTGGTGGTAGATTTATCTGTGGACTGCGAAAGGACCGCTAAATATACTTCTAATAATTGAAGGTAGAACTAAGGTCTCAGGAGGCTCTCTCCACACCTAATTCGGTTATAAAGAGCATTTTTAAACTCTGATGTGGTCTGGTTTGAAGGTTAAGGGAGAAATACTTAACTGGGGCGTACTAAGAAGAGTAAAGAATCTATGACCGTCCACAGGTCTTGACTCTGTAAGTACCTACTATAAAAAATATAACTGTACCACATTTAGTTACAACTCCTGAAGAATTTGGAGTTGGATTACCTATATTATTCCAGAGTCATTCTAGTAAGACTCAGTAATATCATGGGCAGGAGGGATCCCTTATTATCAAGATAATTATCCAAACCAGCCAAAACTGGTCATTTGCAACAACCAAAATAAATCATTATCAAATAGACAACATTTTATACAAAATAGGTATATTTACTCGACACATTAAAATACCCAAATATTCGAATTTAAATTTAGAACACACGTCATGCGCGAGCTAAATCGCGACCACAGACAAAAAATAGATAGCAACTGATTTATACGGTCATATAACAATAATTATAATATACAGCCATTATACTTACATAACAACCGAAATGTGCACATTGTCTTTTGCATTAACTATTTAGATAAGATTAAGGTGGTTTTAAACTTTTATATTATATTATATTTAAATTATACAGGTGTCTGTTATCTACAATTACATTATTTAAATATGTTAAACTATTTTATAGCAACTAATTTTAACGTTACTATTACGACGGTGTTGCGCTATATTTGCTTTTTTAATATTTCGAACACTTTGAAAAAATATGTTTTATTTTTTAAATTTGTACACCTATACGAGTATGTTAATAAATTATTCTGATGTATACAAATAATCAATTACGTCTACAGTCGTTACATTGTATTATTAAATACAAGTTTTTCTACTTTATAAAATTAATGCGCGATAACGTCATTTATTCTATAAGTATACCTAAGTTCTAGGTGTAGAGGCTTAGGTACATACCTCAGTATTTTAACAGAATTTTCTTATTCTTCTTTTATGACATGACAGTAGCAAACGAGCATGAAGTCCACCTGATTGTAAGTGGCCACTGCCGCCCATGGACAATTGTTATCAAACCCAGATAAGAACAGAGTCTTACCTGAGGTTGGCCACAAATACGTTGCTACCCCTGAGGACTAAGTTGGAACGCCTCAAATAAATATGTCTTCCTTACCACACTCTTCAAGCCAGAACACAGCAGCGCTTAACACGTTGTCCTATGGCAGAAATTGTTATAGCGGTGGTGCCGCCGAAGTCTTACCACAAGGGTTCTACCGCCTGAAGAACAAATGTAACTCCTGCATTAAGTATTTCAATTTGTATGTTTTTTCATCACGTCACGAAAGAAACGACAAGAAGATAATATATATAATAAATATATTCTAAGTATATGCGAATAACGGATGCTGCATAATATATACCGGCAGGCTTATTGTAGAGTTTATTATAATAAAAAATAGGTCTATTTCAAGAACAATTTAAGTGAATGATATGAATTACAAGACACATACAGCTGGACGGACGACATTTTATTCCTGATAATAAACGCTATTAGGTATTCTAGTTGTTTTTCTTTTTTTTTTTTGTAGATGCATTTTGAGTAAAATAACATACAATTTACTATTTAATAAGTGAAATATGAATTATACATAGGTAGGTAGTTAGTAGGGAGGTAGTATATTTGTAAAAACGTAATTGGAATTATTTCATAGGTATACCAGCTTTTGCCTGCGGCTTCGCACGCATTAAATTACATAACCTTTCCCTTGAATCACTATATTTATTAAAAAAAACGCATCAAAATCTTTAGCGTAGTTTTAAAAATCTTAGCATAAATAGGGACAGACAGCAGAAAGCGACTTCTTATAGGTACTATGTTTTTTTATACTAGTGAAACTAGATAGTCTACTACTGGGCATAGGACCTTCAGAATAAAAAGTGCTAACGGCAAACTCAACTTGCAAATGAAGAGTTGGTTGACTTCAAATTTTTTGAGATTTTGATAGCTTTATTTATGTTTTTCTTTACACTGTAATCGTATAATTCGCTTTTTGAATTTTCAAATTGGTTTTAGTAAGAAAATAAAATTTTGTTTCAAATATTTTAAATACAGTCCAATATATTTACATACATACACAATATAGATATGCAAACAAATAAACCAGAACAGGATCTATTCATCATTTAGTTCTTTGCTTGACCGAGGAATAAACCCGGAACACTGTGGTAGGTAAATCTGTATAATGACCGTTGCGTCATTGTCACCGATAGGCACCGTTGTCTCATCGCTTATTACTCACGAAGTAAATATTTATCATCGGTGGCCACTGACTCAAGAAAGATGGTCGATGACAGCCCAACTGCGCTGGTAATGAGCTGATGAAACACGGAGACAAAACAACTGAAGACATAATGGCTACTCAATAAACGGGCGTAATATTGTAATTTGTCAAACTAAAATAGATTTAGGTAACTTGTTTAATATTCTCAGTTAAGGAAAGAAAAAGGGAAGAAAAGACAGGGTTCGATATGGTAGTAGCTCATAACTTACTTTTTACTAGTTAATCTTGTTTCTTTTTGTCACATAAAATACGGTAGAGTAGGTACCTAAAATATTAGAAGAAAAAATATTATTGACGTTCAAAAAGAATTCTGTAAAGAATCTACTTTGAATAAAATATTTTTGATTTTGATTTTGATTTTGATATGTAAAAGATATTGTGATCCTAAAATTTGTCGATTAAAAAAAAAGAGGAAACTTCAGATTTCTGTACTGAGTCTGGGTGTTTGTGTGTTCATCTTTGTATGTCCATGACACCCACGGCACAGGAGACTCCTACTGTGAAGCTATGTGTGTAGAAAGCGTCTTTAAAAATAAGAAATAAGGTGATTAGACAAAGATAAGTACCTATATGTTAGTCATCATTATTTGTTAGATACTCGTACTGATGGCTCTCATTCTCCAGGATGATATCTCAAGCCCCAGGTGTGGTGGTAATTCAGTAGTAATATATTCAGCAGTTCCATAGTCAAACTGAAAAGGTTGTACCAGTTAATTTACCATAAGTAAATTCCAATTAGTTTTTTATACAATCAATATTATAACATCCAATAAGTAAGTCATAATGTCTTTAAACTAATTCCAGACAAAATAAAAATATTTTTCAAATAGATAAATTTTCTAGACACTTTTTTTCTAACCACATTTCACTACAATTCTAATAAGTAGTATATTTAAAAGTATTTCTCAAGTGCAGATTTGCAAGATAAACTTCCCAACTCGAGTGTTGCCACAGCCACTCGAGACGTCCACTCCGCCACAAGTGCGGCAAAAACTTTTGACAAATGCATTATTTGACATATCACTTGAATTTGTTTGCCTAGAATTTTGTTTTTTAATGATTTGTTTAGTTTTTTTAATGAGTCACTTGTGGTTGCTAAGTCTAAGAACGCTATGGAACGATGCAGTAAAGATAAATATAATTTGATTGCTCTCATTGAAGTCTTATTTTTGCTTAAAATATTATGTTATAGAGTTCATTAGATTGATGTATTATAATAATGTTTCATGTGGTCATAGTCTGAACCTATTAGAATCCTCTTCGTCTTGAATTAAAAAAAATAAGTAGGTACCTTACAAAGACAACTACATTTAACCAGATAAAGAATACACATCTATATCCGTTGTACATGTGCATAACCAGAGAACGAACCCAGAACTTCTTTCAAAGCAGTTCGTGACTGTGACTGACCACACGGGTCGGTTGTGGTGAGATCTTCTTAAAAACTGTTATTAGTGCTTTATTTATTGGACTTGATAATCACCGTTACATACCAGGGTATCATGTCATCGCGGAGTTATTTATATAGGCATCGGAATCTCTACAGCCGGAACATTTCAATCAAACATCCATTCTTTCACTTGTCAAATATATACGACATCGATATGGCAGCGCCATCTAGCGGCCCATTCATAACGATAAAACTACTCCGCCATATTGACCGCTCATATTAGGCTTTATGTCATACGCGACAGAGATACAATTACGATAACGGCGATGTGCACTTGCACCCTTACGCCGTCGCACGTGACCGCTCAATCCGTCTCACTTCCGCGCGTGCGATCGACGTATACCTGCCTCGTTCTTATTATAATACGTCAGCTTCATTGCCCGTTTCCATTACACTAAATCAAATTACCGACCGTCGCTCGCACGTCGGCCGTTCTACCGTACGACGCACTAGTGGAGTCCTCTCGGTGCGTCCGTTTTAAAAACCGTTCCTGAGAAAAATAAGCCGTCAGATAAAAAATAATAAAGTACTAAAATCAGAAATGGAATCGGAAGAAGCGGAGTCAATTTATTCGGGGCTTCGTTACGATTCCGATTTTTATCTAACGTCTCGAATGAATGCCGCCGAAGACGGATTACAGTGGATCGCGGCAACGGAGCGCCGACAAAAACTCCGATAGAGAGGGACGTCGCAAGGCAATCGATTCCGTCCTCGGCGGGAAAGGATTGGCGTGCGAGCGAGCGCGCGCGATCCCGTCTTTACGACGTGCGAAAGAGATAAAACAATTCCTTATGTCGCTATTCTTAAGTCATTTGCACGTTCGAAATGGCACGTTACTTGTAGACATTAAGGTCGCAGTTTCATTGTTATGATTGCGTATTGACGATTGTAGCGTATTGTAACGGAAGGTTATAACTTCATTTGTCGGTGGACGGGAGTTTGGTCTTTGGGTGTTCGGAATAAGGGTGTTAGTTGAGTGTAGCGGGAGGAGTTCTGTACGGGTCGGTCGTCGACGGTTGCCATGGTGATCGGGCGCGTTGGAATGCCTGTTTAGGCAAGCGATGCACGGAACGGAATCAGGGTTGCCCGCTCTCGGGCCGATTTTCCCATAAATTATTTTCTAATAAGAGCAACACTTATCATAATTAGACATAATAATGACGCCACTTTCATATAGGTCGCTATCCGGTTCATTACTGAAGTCGTTATCGCGTTGGTATGAATGTTTATTTATAGGCGGACTGGACATTATTTGATAGCTATTGAATATTGATGGCGATTGCTACTGCAAATACGTTCAATTACGTTAAAAACGGTTCCATTAAGATATGATAATCCCATTATAATTATCCGTACATAAGCTTAAATAGAATTCCATTTTTATCTTTATGTAACTGCATGTTATCTAAGGAATTATGAAGGTATGTGTTGATAATGTTTTATCGGTTGTTATGTAACATTAGTAGGTATTCTATTATAATAAATAACTGTATCATTGAGTACCGGTCTTTTCTCTGAATAAGCGTTAGGGTATAGTGGAAGTCTATGTAGGTAAGTTATAGTGGATTGGTACCCTTTACAGACCTTTGAGAACTTTATAGAAGACTTTCAGGACTCCGAAGTTTCCTCACTATGCTTACTTTCACCATTAGCATTATTGATAGAGTTCTCAAACATTTTTAAAATGTTTGAATGATAAAAGTCCAGGATTTGAACTCTAGACCTAAAGTGCGATAGGACGAAGAGAGTACCTATTAAGTTATTAATTTGTTTTTATTATTATCAAGAAATTTATCATTAATAGTTTGTCTGGTTCATACCCGTTGGTTCTCTTCTCTGATACTTTTCGTTTTTAATTTTATTTAAAAGTCCACGCTCTCTTGGAAATCACCTATCGCTGCGTAAAAGTTATGTCAATATCGGTTCAGCCAGCTCTAAAGCAAATACATTACATACTTTTATTGGCTCATTACTTTAATTTTCTCGTTTAAAAATACGTTCTAAGTAATATAAACAGTTTTTTCGGATTTTATTACTTACGTACCTACTTGTTTATGTTAAGTACATTTTCTTGGTCTCATACAGGGATTATACATTTAACAGACGACTAGAACAGAAAGTAGGCACTGATTAGGCTGCGTTGCTCATTAGTCAGGCGATCTGCATAATTACGCCATGAGCACATGAACATGCGGCTAATTTTTAATACTCCAATCCGAGACGCGAAATTAGAGAGCGAGATGGCGCACGAGAGATACGCGCGCGCGAGCGAGCGAGCACGAAATTGCTCAATTTGTGCCTCGCTCATGAGGCCTTCGTTCCTTTTTCAAAAATCCAATGAGATCGATCGCTCGCCATGTCCGCAAATTAGAGTGGGAATCGTTGTTCGTTAGCGATGGCAACACTACGGAATGGTCTAACCGCCGGTTTATGTACACGCGGAACTAGTCGTAATTGTTAGTGCGGTACAGGCGAAAATCCCGTGCGTGTTTTAATCTTAATCTACGTTTCTCGAGAGTCAAAGCTCACCGCTCGAGTGCACAAAGATGCATTTTAGTATTACTAGCGGTCTCGGGGCACTCATTTCGCTTGGCCTTATAAGGCTGGCTACTACATCTAAGCGAAGCGATACCAAGCAGTCGCTACCTACTCAAAAACCCTATGAACATAGCTATGACGACCCGCGTGGTGGAACGGTTACCA
>DWPV01000186.1:0-35639 GCA_018251915.1 Urbanus proteus proteus
CACGGGTGCAATGATGATACTAAATATATTACAGAATAAACTGATGTTATTATACACATAAACCTTCCTCTTCAATCACTCTATCTTTAAAAAACGCATCAAAATAGTTGTAAAGATTTAAGCATACATAGGGATGGGTATAGGGACAGAGAAAGCGACTTTATTTTATACAATGTTGTGATGATGATGCTATGACAGTACTTATGCTTGACGACCCGCGTGGTGGAGCGGTCACCATACCGATCTGACACGCAATAGGTCCCAGGTTCGATTCCCGGCCAGACAGAAATCTGATGAATTTAGATATCGTCCGAGTGTGGGTGCTTGTGTATTCGTCTGTATGTGTCAATGTTACCAACGATACAGGTAGAAATCCTTTATGCTGTGTACCTAACGGGTTTAAAAAAAATAACTTTCAACTTAAGTATACCTATGTAGGTGTTGTTGTCTGGATATGTAGCGCTGCTCTACTTTGACAAAGGAAACTTTCTAAGGATCCTAAGTCCTAATGTTAGCAGACATGAATAAGCGTTGATCAACAAATATCCCGTGAACTGAATGACTTCATAATTATTAATAGTTCTAGCTCATTTATAAGCTCATATTGCTAATATTAACTACCTTCCTATAAGTAGGCAGGTATCTGCAATGAATATTGGTCCTCGATCCATATAAATATTAATGACAACAATTCATCTCTATTCGCCTTGTAGTTTGTAGCTAGTTCTTATGTAAAGCCTATTTTTGATCTGTTTAATTCAGGGTAATGGCCAATTATTGGGTAAGCTGCAACCCATATAGGTAGGACCTACATACGGTTACTTTAACCATTAATAGGTATTTTGTAAACATCATCAATACATTATAATGACCCGAATGGTGGAGTGGTCAACCGTCTGACACGCTGTTTCAGATTCGATCCACGGCCAGTCAATTTTGATTTTTGCTCTAGGTCTGGGTGTTAAAAATAAACTTTTCGTATGTGTTCATGGCACACTACAGCAATACCTATTTATGTTTATAAAGTACCAAGTTTGAATCCTAAATAAATAATAAGTTAAATCCTTATCAGTCTTGTGTAGAAAGACATCTAAAGGGTAGTTTATTTTATAATAGCTACAAGCTTTAATAATCTATTAACAACTTCAGATAATAGCAAATTATATAAATAATATCAAATAGTAACTCCGTCGTTTCCCGTGGTTGTCTTAGCCAGCAACTAAATCAGAAAATTTAGGAGAAGAGAGCAGGGTCTTCTTGTGTATTCGTATTTGTGTATTCTTGTCCTCAATACGTAGACCGGCAAAAACACCCATCACTGGAGGCCTATGTCCAACAGTGGACCTCAAAATACTGATGGATGGAAGAATGGACTTCATGCTCGTGTTACTTACTTATACTACTTATACTTTCCATTGAGATTAGTTAAAACGTATGAAAAATAATCATTTGTAAAAAAATAATTGAAGTGTGAGACAAGAAATGTAGCCTATGTCACATGTCACAAATAGGAACCCTGTGATATTTAAGTCACAACAACGAAATGTTTTTTTTTTTGGTATCTACCTATTCGTGCTCGAATAGAATACTATTGTGTTATTTGACCTGTTAAAAATAATTGGCAGAGCTAAGGCTATATCAATGGTAAGAAAATTAGTAGGTACCTACCTAAGTTTGTAGGTATTTTTTAGTCGGCCCTATCTGAGCAATTTTATTAGGTATCCTAACTACATTAAAATGGCTAGATTACGTTGTGCTACGGCACCTAGTGGTAGGATTACCTACCTATAGGGAATTTTACGGTTCACCGATAGTGATGTTGGTATGCATTTTTGGCAGATTTAAACGGTTTTTTTTTTTAAATCCTTGTTTGTTTGTTTTTTTTTTATAAGTAGCTACCATTCATCGGCCCATAAAGCTCCACTCTCGGTAATACGCGGTCATTATTGGTGTTTTTAACGTAGTGAGTTTTCTGTTACACAGGAAGACCCTGTTACCCATCTTGATTATCTCTTAGTCACCTACGACATCCATGGAAAAAAACGGTTCTATTAAAGACGACGACGCTTTCTACACTCATAGCCCCACTAGGATTTTCTCCTGTGTCGTGGATGCCATGGGCATACAAAGACGAATGTAGACACCCAGACCTAGAACAGAAATCTAAATTCATCATTCAGATATCTTTCTGGCCGGGAATCGAACCCGGGACCCACTGCGCGTTAGACCAGTTAGGTGGATCCACCACACGGGTCGCCAAAATTAAAGACCGTTAGGTTCCTACATGGCTCATTTGTTTGTTTATCAATATTTTGTTGCGCACAAATTTTATTTGCTTGACACTTTTTACTTATGTAGGAATGAAGCTACGTCATAAAAAAGGGTTTAGCTGTCTCTAATATTTTATTTTAACTGTTTAACAGAAAACAATCACACTCGCCTAATACAATTTTTTCTATGACCTAACAACTAGATTTTACAAAGATTTGGTACCTTGGACCTTACCTACAACAAGTTACGTACAAAATTATTTTATTTCGAAATCCGTCCACTTAAATGAGTTTCCTGTCTACTACCTACCTACCTATGTATAAAGACCTACCTACATACTATTTAGGTAGGTAGGTGCCTACTTACCTACCTATTACCTACAGGTACAAAAGTAGGGTCAATATTACAATAATTGTAAGACATTATTGTGTTCATTTTATAATAGAGTGATTCTGTATTTACCTCACGTTACAAGTTTAAGCCATTAAATTTTGTTTGGTCGTTACCTGTGTCTGTCACTTGTTAGCTTGCCAAATACATCTAATTAGATGTTCATGTAGCTACGTATCCAATTAGAATTAATTATATTATACCTACTTACGGTCTATGTAAGTAAATGACAAGACAAATATTGATAAGACAATGTTTTTATATAAATAACGATTGTCTCGCATACCGTACGGATTACGCCAATTAAAGCGAGCCGTGTAGCGTCATAGCGAACGTCCCGAAATAAATCGCCAATCGCGGAATGCGGGAAAAAACGCATTCATTTGCGCCGCGTTCGCAATTAAACCGGCGCAATTAACGCTAGGCGGGGCCCGTTAATGAGGGAATAGAGGCGTCGGCGGCGCAATCAACATTAAAGATTGGCGGGAGATGCGCTCCCGTGCCCCCTCGCCCCTCATTACTTATACAAAATACTTAAGACGCGTCGTCCCGCTCTCCGTGCTAATAGCTAGCGCCCACTCGCTATCGCCGTCCCGCTTCGCTTCGAGCGTAATTAAGCTCGCCTCGCCTCGCTCGGCCCCGCCCCCTGCGAGGGGCGCGGGGAGCGGGGGGGCCCCGGCCCGACCGCGCAGTGTGCCGGCGACCGTCGACAATACAACGTGTATGTCGCTTACGACCACAAGACACCAGTTCAAGTTTAGTGTTACCCGTGACCCGAGAGTGTTGACTGAAGTGTTGTTGTTCTAAACGGATACTGAAGTGCTTGTGACTGTGATGCCGCTCACGCCAGTATAGGCCGTTCATCGGGCGATGCTCGCAGGTTAATGTTTTTGATTTTTCCAATCAGAATCTCGCTAATTGGTGCATACTATGCCAGGTTCCTACTGGAATGACTCGTGCGGTAAATGAACGTGTTGTGATTTTAGGAAGTTTGCGGAAATAGCGAAATGACAAAGTTAGGCTGCTAGGAAATTTCGGTTTTCTCTTTCAAAAAATGATAGTCATTTTCCAGAAACAAAATATTTAGGTATGCCAATTGACATAGCATATTTTAGGCACTTTGTTAGGTACTTACCTATTAAGTTCCTTTTAATCCGCCCTAAGCACAATTTGAAGTCCGACGTTATATATAATTTCATACTTACCGTATAAAACTATAGTAAGTGTTACTTTTTTGATACCTACTTAGGTATGACAACTTGAGTAAAATGGAAAAATAAATGGAATTTAGATCAAGTTTCCTTCGAATTCTTACTGTAGAGTTAAGATTTAATGGGTACCTATTAATGGTTTTTTTAATGTAGTCTTTAGGCACAAGGTTTACGGCGAATAACAAAATTCTTCTGAAATGAGTAAATCTAATGCAAAACATCTGGAAAAGCCGTAAAATATATTTATATAACTAAAAATTAGTAATTTTGACTAGGAATTGCTTAAATTTAAGTCAAAAATTTATTTCACACAATTTATGTCACAGTGAAATACCTATCTCGAAAGACTTATCAAAATCTTTAGAGATATCGCCTTTCCAATTTGGACCTATGTTTCGAATCTAGAATCGAATTTGTCATAACATTAGAATTTCTTAGGTACAAAAATAAATTCATTCAATTGTTTTTATATTTCTTCAGTCAAGTGAGGGGACAATTTAAATATTTTCAAACTAAAGGTGTACCTGTCCAAAATTTCAAATGCCGATTCAAATTTAAATTTGGAACATGATATTGCGGTACTTATTATACACCTGTTAGTTTTACCCTCGTCTCTACATAATTAAAATACGTTAAAATTTGATTAAGGTAATAATAATAAATTAATTGATTTACTTACCTTTCATTAAACTTGATTAGAATTTATCGAGTATCTATTTCTTTAGTGTTGCTAAGAGTTACAAGGTAAAATCGATAATTAGAAACTTGTTTTGCTGTTAATCTTTTTGTTGTAATTATTTGTTTTTGTTAATGTTCGTATTCTTTGTTTGTTTAATACACTTTGTCGTTTAACCTTCGCATCGACTCTGATGTCAAGAACCCTATATAAAGTAGGCACTAAAAGACAAATTCGTTTTTCAAGTCTTTCAATGAACAATTATTTTCAACTAGGTTTCTAAGTCTAACAATGATGATGGTAGAAATGATGCCGTGTTTGGCATTCTTAAACTGTTTCAACTTTAACTATTCACCCTTAAGTTCTTTGAAAATTCTATGGACCGAAAACAACATAGTTGTAATCTTTACAATAAAACAAATGCCGACGAGATTTGAAATAGCTCTGCCGTTATTTGAAAGATACGAAATAATGTTTTGCTGTGCTACAACTTAATAAACTGTGTTAGATACTAACAATACAATTGTTCTTTTTTAGTTATTTATTTGTTACAATTTAAAATCAACACTAGCCTAGCAACGTAGGATTTTTATGCTTGTTTAGTCAGGGTTTTGCTTGAAAATGCTTTATGGAAAGTGGAAGCTGGACTTGAACTATTTTTTTAAATCTTACATTACTGTTTATTATCACGACATTCTGCCTGTACCGTGCCATGCGCTATCAAATATTAATAAAAGATTGATTCATGACATTAGCTAATTGCAGTTTATAATTAGTAGAAAATAAAGACAGATTAATTTTCAATCTTTACCTAAAACTGTTTTAACGTATATTTTGGATATTTTTATAATACGTTAGTACCTACATGATGCTGAGAATTAATCTTATAAAATATAAAGGGAATTGAAATGAGGAAAATCCCAAATTAGAAGGAAATACCTATTACCTACACTATTGTATTGAATTAAATAAGAGTAAAAAGTACAATACATAATTGCTTATAGAATTACAAAGTAATTGTGATCTTAAAATAAAACCTATCTATAGTCGCATTGTTCGTAAGTGTGTTTGACCGCTGTACTATCTATTTATATACCTAACTATAATAATGATACTAGTTTTGCACGCGATTCTGTCTACGTAAGGTCTTAGTTTTTGTGTGAACAGTAACGCCATCTATAATAACAGACCTTGAGACCTATTTGTTCGATATTAACAGTAGCTCTTACTCTATGTTCATCCTGTGTTCACCTTTTAGAACTTTGTAAAGAAATCGTGTATAAAGTTTAAGATCAGTTGCTTAGCTCAAGTAAACAACAAAACGGACTTAAACTTGTTATTAAGGATAAGGATTATTAAGATTTTAAATTATTAAGTTTTAAAGCTTTATCACACCAAATAGATATCTAACAAATATGTTTTTAAGATAGGTAGCTACCTACTAAATATAGACTAATTGATGTTAGGTAGATATTTAATACCTAGGTAGATATTTCTATAAATAAACATTGTTCTTATATAGTTTTGCGTTAATTTTGCAAGCAACGGTAGCTTTATGCTCTGACGTTAACGAGGTGAGACTTATCTACACAATAAGTACCTACCTAGTATGCACCAACTTAGCAGAAAATTATTATGTAGCGGTATTATTAAGCTTAGTTAAGAACAGTGATAGTTTTAAGTTTAAGAAAAAAATGAATTGGGAAGGTGGGCGATTAGAAAACGTTAATTAGAATGGAATTTCAAAACTTTTGAATTGTGAAATGTGAAAAAATGTAATACCTATCAAACCAAATAAATACAAAAATATACGTATTACGATCTGATTCTCTCTTAACACTGTCAACCGGTTTATTCTAACTTGCTAACGAAACATAAAATATTCATCGTTACATTTTAAAATTTTCACTCAATTCAAAAATCGAACAAGTAAAACAATAGGCGCGCGCGCATTCCTTCTCGACGGGCGGCCATCTTGCCTGATCGTTTTCCCTATCGCGCTTGATTCGGGACAGATGGAGTCATTAATCAAAACGACCTTAGATCGGTATCGATCGCAAACAGTGTTTAATTTATTACGACTTCAGACACCAACTGATAATTGATACCGGTGCGTAGGCGCGGAAGACGCGCGAAAATACGACAATGGCGCCACTGGCGTATGGAAATCAATTTACTTTGCATACAGCCAACAAATATAGAGCGGAACTGTAGATAACAAATAACAAACGATTGTTCGCTATTGGAATTAAATACAACTATTCTTGTAGGTACCTTATTCTGTTACCTTGTTTGTATTTAGGGCTAATTAGAGCAAGTATTCATCAAGATGTAGGTACCTTAAGGTAAAATTAAGAATTGTCTTATCATATGAGTAGGCACTTTACCTCTATTACATAATTTTACATTAGTAATTGGTACCTTAGTAAGTAAAGTACTCACTGTTTTATTTTTAAATTTCTAATATGATTTTTTTTCTAATTTAGCGTTAGTATTTAGGTACCATTCGAAATAGAAACAGATTCTTGTCGTTTAAACACTAGGAAATGACTAATGATGTAAATATAACTCCGCCTTAAAAAATGAACTCAAAGATAACGATGCATCCTGTAATTAATAAAACAATTTGACCAAATAAAATAGGTAGGTAGTTACATACACACCCACTTTTTATATAGAGCAAATAAAGATAGGTAAAAAATATTCGTGAAGTAAAAAATACAAAACCACTGATGGGATTTCCAGCTCTTAAGCCAAGTAGATAATTAGTTACTATAACATTACGTATGTGACTACCTACCTACATATTATAAGTCATTAAATGGATGAATAGATTTAGGTACCGAAGTAAATTTAAGTCTGTTTTATGTTTTGATTTCTGTTGTAATCTCATGGTGACTAAAATCCAATAAAGATCGTAATAACGAAGATATTAAAAATTTTCTTCACGGCCTTTTTTGTACCAAAACCATCATCAAATATAAATCTTGGCACCAAAATTTCAATAAATTTGACTATTTAAAAAAAAAAAAAACATTTTATCTGTACCGATTTACCGCGTTCTACTGGTTCCAATTTGAACGCGAGTTCCACGCACCGATTCGCAACAACTAACGCCATCTACCGGGCGGTAGAGGAACAACGTTATCGGTATGGGAAAGCGCGCGACTCAGCCACTCGAGAGATAAGGACAATCGTGACGGCTCGTTGAGATGGACTCGTGATAGAAAGATAACGCACTCGTACGAGTATCAGATGTAAGATTGGTCAAGGGGTAAGATATTGGTGTTGGTGGGACTAATTGAAACTCGGTAAAGGAGCGTAGGAATCTTTGTTTTCGTGTTGTTCCTCCATATATGTTTTTTTTGTTTTTGACTATTCAGTTTTAATTTATTGCAGGCGTTCCTACTTAAGTTCCTACTTAATTATAAATAACTTTTCTTAGTCTTTTAATTGCAAAAAATTGTAATTTGTTAAGAAATACTAAGAATGTTTGTTAACAATTCTTTGTATTTACATTCGTACTTAGATATTAGTAATAAATTAAAAAGATTAATTTAGTTTAATTTACATAATAAATCAATTTAAAATGTATACAAAAAGAACACATTGTTAGAAAATAATGTGCAATAAAATAAATTAGAAATTTAGTTTAACAATAGTTTTAGAAATAAATAACGGATTTCTTAACGTTCCAATAAGCACTTAATATTTATCACCACCGACACATTTTGTCCCACAAACATGTCTTATAGTATTTTAAAGTGGATTAAAATGTACCTAATAGGTACATTAAGGATGTTGTAATAAAGTCTAAGTTTTGAAAATACAGGCTTTTAACATAAATACAAAATCAAATTCAATAAACTAGTATAATCTAATTTAAATGGCTAGATTTATATGGTATCTAAAATTAGGCGATATCATTAAATAAATACCTATGTATTAGGATTATTGTGGTTTGGACTCGTAAATCGGATGTATAACTTTACCGGATGGTGACCACTAATGGCGAACGATATGCGATAAACTATATCGCAAAACAAATTGTGATGTAATTAAAGGTAATCCAAATTCAAATATTCAAATTTGGAACGTTGGTAAAACATAACGATGCTCATTTAATTGACCAAATCCACAGTTGTTAATGCAATTTTCTTTTACTCAATTTGAATTTATTTCAATTAATATTACTTGGTATTTGTATGACTGCTCATACTTAAGTTCGTTAGCTATATAGCTACTAAGGATTAAGTTAGTTACTTAAGTTCTTAGCTGATTACGAGCGCGTTACAAACTCGTACTAACAAGATTCTGTTGTAATTCTTTAGTATGGCAATTTTCTGACAGATTATTTATATACTACAGACTATTCTTTATTTAATTTTCCTAAGAAGAAATTATGCGCACTACTGTATTATAGTTTTATAAATGTTGTAAAATGTGCCTTCTTATAAAAGTTACTTATAAATACATACATAAGGCGTTCCATCAAGGACGGCCTTTTCTCTCTTTAGTATAGGTATAGGTATATGCTTCTTATTTGTATTGTTATAATAGCCATAGATAACATTAAAATTTTCTTGATATTTAATAAAGTACCAATAATTGAGAATAAATAATTTTAATTTCCTCGCTCAAGATATTTCCACTCGCTTACCTATATTCGCTGTTGATACAACACATCCATATTGTCTTGATGATAATGTCATGTCACCGACCTGAGGACGTCGGCATTTCGCCCAGATACATGCATTACACCATACAATAGCTTAGAGATTTACATTCAGCCGATTTCAGATAGACAAACCTGAAAGCTAACATAATAGTTTACATAAGATGAAAACTAACTGTATTGATGCGAATGTAGATTCGAATCGCGATTATGTGGTTTTGAATAGTGTATCTTAAACGCAGTTTGTGAATCACTTTGAACTTACAACTATATTAGACGTTAGGTATGCGGTTAGATGCCACGGAAAGTATGTTGATGATAAAGTTCTACTTGTTTGTAAAAATCATCAATAGTAAAAAATCTGTTTTTTATTGTAGGTATTAGGCTTATAAGTATATTTTCAATAATGTTTTTAATGAAAAAATGTAAAAAAAATCTTTTTTCAATATTACCTAATGTTACTTGCAATATTTACCTATTGCTCTCTGTCATGTGTATGACAAATCATAATTGAATTCTACTAATCTGGGATTCGATCCCGAGTAGTGCCGTACTGCTACTGAATTATGACCAATTCGTAACCGAATGTCAACAAACAGCAGCGTCAAGCAAATCGATTACCGAAATTTAACGCCGTTCACAATCGTTGCGAAATACGTTACCGAATTCCGAATGTCATTAGTTATGCATTTTTGCTAACATTTCGCTAATAAAACGAAACGGCTTAACCGCAATCTATTTTAGTCGCATATTTGCATATAAAATCACTGACATTTTATTTAATGTAACTTAAATATGTGACATATCCGTTTTATACAATTTAGTGTTCCGACAGTTTGAATAACGTTGGACATAAACGTCTTTATACTAAAATCATCAATTCATCACATTATACGAAGACGGTTAAACTGTAAATCAGAGCATAGGTACAATATAACAGCGTCTACGTTTTCTAGTTTAGCGCAATTTATAAGAACCGTTGACATCAAAAAGTTTTTCATTTTCGTACGTGCTTATATATGGGTATGATAATTTGTTTCCGGTGTACGGCGCGTGCGCATGGCACGACAAACTATTACATTCATGGCGTTAGCACGATTTGCATTTGAAATATTTCGTCCGACCCGCGCCTAGGATTTGTTAGTATTGTACTCGGTTGAAAGACGAGGCGATTTTAATGCCTTAGTATCGAATTTCGTGGTATATTTTTCAGCGGCGCGCGCCTGTTGATTTCTTTGTTGATGATAATAGGCCATATTTCGTGACGCACGTGCGTGGACAATGGTGACGAAGCCGTTACTGTTGACGGAATAACGGATTTATCTAGTTTATTCTAGATGCATTGGATGCAAGGCTTTTTATCTTTTACAATACGTCATGTGTTGTAAAAGAAAAAACTTTACAACTTTACGAATCAAACTTTAAAGATATTTTCGATCTAAATTAACATTTTGCCTAATTTTGTATTTCCGTCACAAATTAAATAACTTTGATTCGCTGAATTACTTTTCATTTATTTTCGGCAATATAAATTGATTTCGTGCAAAGCTCAGACCTTGATAGTTCTGGATAATCAATACAATTACACGCTATTTTAATTACAATTGCGAAGCAGGAATAATTATTAACTAAGCTGCTAATATCAAACCAAAAATGTAATTTAGCTAAAATGTATTTTTTTTACCTAAATGAATCACAACCGCTTCGCAAGAAATGTATTTGTTAATACGTAGGAAAACTTTATACGTACCTATATTATCGCACCGTTTCTAACTAGTAGTTTCAAACTATTAGTTTGTTACTTGTAAATTTAATGCGATTTGTATTATATCATATGTAAATTAATCATACTCACAAATGCGTTCTAACTCAGCTCACAGCGTCGATTTAAATTTATTTTGTAAGTAACTATGCTTATAAGTACCTAATTCTCTATTTAATGTAATTTTAACATGAAGTTTTACTTACTTAGAGACAGTAATAATAACGTATAAATAGGCAGATAGGTAGATAACTAACTATTAAATAATAATATTTGTAAATGAAATAATAATATTGGTTTTATATTAAACAAACCTACCTAAACAAAAAACAATATTTTATTAAGTACCATTATTTTATTTTGCATAAATCACGTTACTCAAAACAAAAAAAAAGAAAACCGTCAAATTGATTGTCAAATTTTTATACACCTCAATCTTGTTTCAACCACCACCGTTTAACCCACCAAATTGTACAGATTCAAAAATTTATGTCCCCCACGTAAATCGAGACAGGCGATAAATCGAAAACTGATATACGGTCAGCTTAAAATTTATTATCTCCTTAGCGCTCTATGAAGTTCTAGTCTAGACTTATTTATGTACTAATAATAAATTTACAACATTAACTTGCGTGGTACAATTTAATTTGTTTCTAAGTTTCAACTACCTGTTAGAATTAGAAAAAGTTTTTAGTGTTTTTATGATTTGTTAGTATAATCCACAATCAATAGGTGCTTGATTAGTCTTTGTTTTTTGTTGCAATTATTGACCCACTTGGCAAAGTCGTTAACATACGAGTTTGCAGATTCAGATTACACATATTAGAATTAACATGTTAAAAAATTTCTAAGAACAAAATTGTTATGTTTTTATGTAGGTAAAAATTTAAATAAAAATCAAAACAAATTTATTTTATTATTTAAACATAAAATTATAATATAAATAAATTAGAATTAGACTTTAACTAGTGCATGAAGAAAAATATAAATTCATTCAATGTTTTACTTAACATAGGTACAAGTATAATAAAGTATAGCAATTACAACCACTCCATAATTCTAGACTACTACTACTCTACTTTTTTTAAACGCATGGCGTTACAATACGCTCGTTTACATCAAAGTCTACGTTTACGTTACGATATGAGCTCGGCAATCTCAGTCTCGTCAAGCGATAGGGACGAAGTTCGACGCCTGGCCTTGGAGGAACCAGTCCGGCCAAACACCGGCAATTATTCAATAAAACAAAAGCATCTCGCGTTTACGTCACACCGCTAAATGCGGCGCAGATTAATTTCGCTTAATTAGCGAATTTCACCTTTAGACCACAATGCTAAGTAGTGTCTGTCTGCTTGTGTGTATGGGTTGATGCTCAAACGATTTAGAAGACTCTCCCGCAATGATAAGGGACTCTACAGAGTTATGATTTTTTTTCTAAAATATTTACGGACTCGGTATAATAATATATATACTACTTAACTACTAATACTTAAATACTAATAATATAATACTACTTATCAGAGTACAAGATAACAACGAAACCAAAAATTGTTTATTATCTGTCTGTAAAGACTTATCTTAAAAGCTTTTGAATCAAATTGTATGGGACCTTCGAACTACCTAATATAGGATTCTATTTGTTATTAAATAGGTACCTTCTTATTTAAATCTATTGTATTGAAAAACGGTCATGGTATTCAAAATGGAAAAAACACTTATTTACGTCAGAGCGTTAAATAAGGCCGAGATTAATTTCGGTTAATTAGCGAATTTCACCTGCCCGTTAATGTTAACTTGGCAATTTCCTTAACGACGTGAACAACGCGGTTCTGTGGGATTTCGAATTTGGTGAATTTTCGATCGAAGTAACGTTAAGAATGCAATTTAGTTAATCGGTGTTACATGCAATATCTGATACAAGAACCTCTTTTTTGGTAGGCGTTTAAAAATAAACAGATAAAAATATTGCATTAAAAAACAAAAATGTTATGTATAAATAATTATAATCTGTTTTACTTTTCATTGTGTAGATAGTAGATACTAATAATAATCTATTTTAAAATTTAAAAATGTTATTCTAACTATGAAGAGAAAAATACTTTAAAGTTTTTTTTTATTTTTATTCGTACCTATCTATATCTGCAATTGCAAAAATATGGCTTGTACCTAAGTATAGATACAACGTTAGCATGCCTTTAGTCTATTAATTACCTAAATATAATATTACTAGAATATACGCAAATTACTAAACGAAGCTCATTCGACCCGGCACTAATAAACAAACGTAACTCCAAAATATAATGGCAATGTTAGTTGATAAGACCCTAATCCCTTGTATATTGGCCGGCTATCTGCTGATATGCGCTTAATTACGATGAACATAAGTCGCATTATTTTACTTTGATATACAAATAAACATTACACGAAATATAGATAAAAATATAACACAATTACATAAATGATGTTTACATTTTTATTGTATTTTTCCCGCACGCATAAATAATATTTTCAATAACTTGTTTCTTTATTTCTTTAATGAGAATAATTGAAAATAGTTGTTTTTGTTTTTTATTGTACTGTCACATCGCATTCCTGTTTCCTGTAAAATATGTAAAATATAATCAATTGGTACCTACTTAATTTTATTTATAGTTGCGTATAAGAGATATCAATTATTTGTTTATCAAAATATCAATGTTTATAAAATAAAAACAAAACGGTGTGAAGTGTTATTAATAACTCTATCATTAAGTTGAACAATAAAACAATACCGCGTTTAAAATTATTGCAATAGAGCTGGAAAAACTTGTTATTATGCAAAATAAACGATACTTCTGTTTTCGAAGTAAAATTAAATATTTGTACTATTTTTCTTACTTTTTTGATTACCTGTATGGTGAACAAAATAAGTTTAAATTTGAATAACGAATTAAAATTTATTAATTTACATTTGAGCGTAATAAAAAAATTCTTATCCAATCATAATTTTATTATTTATTTAATTCCATATAAAACTATGGAGTCTGCAAAAAAAATAACAGAAAAAATATACCTGTACAAAAATATTTTTTTTTCTAAAAATGTAATTAACAAAGAAAAATTAAAAGTTTCGTCGGCACGTTTATTCAAAGACACGTTAATCTATGGTTAGATTACCTAAGTGCCTATATTGTCAAGGCACTCCATACCCGTAATAACGTGTTATCTACCAATAATTAGTGATAGTCGATAACTTCCCAAAACGTTATCTCCTATATTTGCTATTAAATAATCGATACCATTGATAGTGCTCTATTGATAAGCGGTCATTGCCTATGATAATTACTAGAAACTTTCTCAAAAATTTATTCCTTTTTACCGAAATTAAAATTTGTAACCATTTCCCGCTACTAAAATCTTTACAATTACGCTACCTTTAAAAAACATTTTTTCATAAAAAAAATATTCCATTAAACCACACTATTTAAAACATTATTCTTCGTATTTATCATAGTAAAGCGAACAAAACACCAGTATTTTCATAAATTATTCATTTACTTCACGTTTTAATTTTTTAAGTAAATATTGCAATTTATTTTCTTGCAATTTCATTACTAAACTTATGTACGGTATTAATAAAAGACCCTTGTTAAAGAACCACTTATGAGCCCTTCATAATTAAGTTCTAATACAGAAAGACTCGCATTCGCGGAATTTTATTAACGAAGTATACAAAAATGATACCTTATAATTAAAAGGACCGCGCTGTAAACACGGATTAAAGTTTAATCGTCGGTCGCTTTAAAACAATAAATGTTTAATTACTCCGATAATGAATGCAGATATGTTATCATAAATAAAATTGTACATAATGCCACTTCGTGTCAATCTATCTAAAGGTAATTGAATATCTAATATTAATAGCCTCTTAAGTATAAAAACAAAGCAATATAACAATAACTGTCATGTTTTACAAAAAAACATAAAAAACAGTAGGTATCTATTATTGCACTGTAGAAACAAAATGACATATCTATGTCTCTATAGTTGTCATAAATTTAAAACAGTTGTCTGCATAACTGTATTTATTTGCAAACTTTTTTATTCCACCATCAAACAAATTCACCAAGCGCTTACTTATTACATTACAAACATATGAGAAGCTTCATGCAAAAAAGCACTACTTATAACAATATACGTTACTATCATACTTACAAATAAGTATAGTACAGACTCAGCTGTATCAACGATAAAAACTTAAAAATATTAAATATTCCGTACATCTGCATCTTATTAGAAGATAAGCCTAAAAAATGGTGTCCCCGTTTTAATAAACGTGTTTAATAAGTCCTTTCAGTTACTATTACTTAACCGCCGTACATGGCTCGTACATTTGTGTATCTAAAGAGGCCCGTATATCGACTGTTTATGTACTTGGAATACCTACGATGCAAATTTTATCGTACCAATGCAGGAGTGTTTTTCGTTACTTTTTTGTACCAAAGCGGTCGAGACCACCTTAAAACCTGCCTGTGTATGCACATTAATTTCTCGTAGCCTGCATTGTGTAGGTACTGGTGTTATCTCCGGATTATGCGTGAATAATTTTATTATGCATGCCAAGTGTCACTTTAATTAAGATTCGTTCGCAGCAGATGTGGTCGAGTTCCTTGGTGCTCATTACAAACACACCTAGTTATTGTTGCGTTCCGAAATAGCTATGATGTCGCTTTATTTGCTCACGCTACTTCGAGACCTCGCGAAGTGTAAAACTCACTTCGGAGGTAAATTCTAAGATAATTTATTAAGCTTGTTTACTGTGTAATTAATCGCGTCATCCATTGAGTATATAGATACGGTTATTATTCTGTAATGCCAATAATGGATGTACCTAACTATCGACATGAAATCAAAAGACTTAGTGATACGCAATACCTTACGATATGAATCGATAATGATAGACAATATTTAAAAACTGTGACATATACAAACTTAAAGCTGTTTGAAGTCTGCTTAGTTAACATGGGTTTATAGGTATTTTGCAGTGAATACGTTGCGATCAATGGTGCTCAAAAACTTATGCGTCACTGTTTATTCGATACGATTTGTCCTACACGGTTTGCAGGACGAATCGTATCGTTCACATGGTAATGTGAACCAAGCGTAACCTCTAGAAGTAACCATCTTAAGAAAATGAGACCTCATTCCCAGAGAAACTCATGCCCAGCAGTGGGGCGTGGGGCAATAATAGGTTAATGATAATGATAACCTATCGCCGCAATAAATCGATTGGGCTGTAACGTTTTACAGCATTTATTTATTTAGACTAAACGTAATCAGCATTAATTTGTGACATGAAACTAATAAATCGATTCGCCCCGGAATTTTCGCTTTTATTGATAATTAATATGGCCGGCAATTAAACTCAGAGCTATAATTACAGCTAATTGTAAATCACACTGGATTAGCGCGGTGCGGTGTTTTTAATACTATCTTTATCTTAGTTTATGATTTAATTACATTTTAATATTGGGGCTCGTTATTTGGTATCGGAGGTGTAAAATTGCCTTATATCTGGAAGCAATAAACGGTGGCCATTAAAACATCGATTTTAAGTTGTGCAATAATATTCCATTTTCTAAGGCGTTTTTCAATTTATTGATCGTAAATGTATTTGTGACTTATAATTCTATTTGGAAGTAAAATTATTGCCAATACTATAAGGTTTTCCTTATAGCCCTTTTCAAATATAAAAACTAAAAGTTTAAATGTATATCTGTTTACTAAAATTCTGCAAATTTACCAAAAAAATCTATACAATAAACCTAATATTTATATTCTAGGTAGAAAAAAATTCGGTTCTCTCGTTCTTAACTTTAGTTTTTTATGTATTAATAAGTTTCATTAAACCCAACGACAATAATACAATTAATTCCAAATATTAAACAAATAATAAAATTGCTTACGTTTATATTTGTACAAAAAACATCGCATATTTTATTAATATTATATGTACCTACCTATAGGAACTCGAAGCGATATAAGTACTTACTTTGTTAGACCTCATGTAGTTTCAAGTCCTGTTACGTAATTTAAATACTGATTTGAGTATCATAGCAGAATAGGCTACAGGTTACAAGCTATGGCTTATTACTATAGGCAGTATGGCTTATTAGTGTAAACAACGCCTCAGGCGACGGAAAGGCTAAGGCAATTTGCCGTTCTTGCCTTGTCTTGTCTCTTAGTTTGTTACATTTCATTCCTATCATTGTTCGATATTATAGTATTAGAGTGTACCTAATTAACGAAATTGCAGAGTTTATGAAATATTTCTTATTAAAAAAACTTTTAGATATTGACAAGTTTTTTCTCCATGTTCTGATATGTGATCAATAGCTTTTAATTTAAGTCATTTGTACAAGCTTTCCTTTTTAATTGGTGTTTGCTTTCATTTATGAATGCTGTAAAAGTTTCGTTTAACTTATACGCACGGTTCAAATTATATATAAACCATCATTTTGAATCACTCTATCTATTAAAAAACGCATCAAAATCTGTTGCGTAGTTTTAAAGATCTACATAAACATACATAGGGATAGACAGCGGAAAGCTACTTTGTATTATACTATGTAGTGACGTAAAATTAGAACAGCTCCCGACTACACAAATTTATTAAATAACTTGTTAAAACCCCCAAAAAACTGAAATGTAACTAAACTAAAATCGTTCACCCACAATCATTTCTAGTCAAAAATACACCAACTGGTTCATAAAACGAAAAGGAATGTCCTGTCGGTGTAGCCCTCGGCACCCATTGTTGTGAGCAATAAACATCATCTTAAGACAATAGCACCCTGAAGGTGGATTTGCATGATAATTATTTGGAAAGCATCCGCTTGATATGGACAGGTGTGGTTTTAATGGGACGGTTTTGGTTTATTTAGCGGCTTGGGGACGCTATAGATCGGCGATAGCTACCTAAGGTCATTTATTGTATAAAGTTAGGTATGTTTTTGTGCATATTTTGCTCTTAAAAATAATACGTGAAAAAATATTTTTGGTTTGAAATTTATTAGTATATATAGTTAAGTGTCCATGTTTTAATTGAAATTAATACAAATATAAGTATCGACGTAAGTATCAACGCACTTTGTTAAAACAAATAGGTACCTAAATACAAACATATAGGTAGTTATCGCTTCCTTCTATATATTTTTTATTGACTTCAATTTGAAGTTCATTGCACTTTATTCTGTTTTTCTGTATCTATTGTCACTTTGAAAAAATAAATTTAACTATATCGCACGGATTTTTTTCATTGTATCCTTTCCAGTGCAAAATAGCGCCAATAAAAAAAATGAAACGACATAACGTAACTCTAATAACAGCTATCACTAGTTCCAACGAACGAAAAACCAGATAGCTTACAGTTATTTTCCCATCGTCACTTCAAAGTGAGCATCGTTTTAATAGCTTGAAAAATCGTCATTACCCTAAGCGGTCACCGGAGCGTGTCACTAAGCGTATTTTAATAACATTTTTGATCGCACTGCCACGTAATTACTGTTTATATCATCAACACTCCGACACAATTAAGTAAGTTTTTTGGGAATACGACAATCACGTTTTGATTGCGGCTGTAAAAACGTCGGTCGCTGTGAACGATTAACCGATGACACCTTTTAAATTTATTTCTTCATTTGGGTGCGCGGTTTAATCACTCAAATTGCATGTGGATGTAAAAATCTTGTAACGCGAAAAGGCGGTGGTAATTAGATTAGGTTCTGACTATGTACTATACCTTGCTCTTATATCAGAAACTTCTAAAACTATATCTCCTGTCTGTTCCATCATCACAAAAACTCCATATCCTAATTAAATTTTAGTCATATGACCAAAAAAAAAAAAATACAACTGGTACATATTGGCAGGTAATTTGAAATCATGTGCATGAATCGAGGTCGCAGGAAAATCCTAGTCCACTATAAACTCGCTCACGGTATTTTTAATTTAACCTAGGTTAAGGGGAAGTACATAAAGTAAACACCAATGTATATTTAGCATAGGATTCGCATATTTTAACTAAACAAAAATGTATAAATTAGTCACGTTATTATGTAATTCATGTGCAAAATATTGATACTTACTGAAGAAAAAAATATTAACTGTTGCACTGCGCATATTCAAACTCACAACCTTTATATAGACTACTTACGACCATGTCCATAATAGTTCTTACGGCAAACCGCGTACTAATGTCCATCAAAAATTTTGTTTCCGTCACATTTAGTCGTTTAGTAATTGGTGTCGAAAAAGTATAATGATCTCACGACGATGTCGGTTCACCTCGAGATCGTATCATGTAAACTGCTTACATTAATTGTGACCGACACTATTGTTGAATGACGTTTAATTTTCGGGAGTTTTCCCACTGTCTTGGATACGCTGTTTGGTTTTATTTCGTCATTACCCCATTACTGACCAGTGGGCGTTGGTCTTTTCGGAAAATGGTCATTAGAGTGTCGCTGAATAAGCTTTGGATATTTTGAGTTTTGTTTAGGGACTGAGGATATTGTAAATGGGTTCAAAGTCTTTCTGACAAGTTATCAACTCACACAGCAAAGCAAATAACCGAAAGGAAATGGAATTCAAGGAAACTCTTGGATCAATTAGTAACTGCGAAAGACTCGTAAATGGACCAAAATTACTGTTAAAAATAATTTCCCCATTATTAGCATACCAATGCACTTGATCACTATGTATAATATTAATACATATAACTAAGTTTCCTGCAAAAGTTCTTGGGTTAAAAACTGCTTAGAACATTTCGAACTCTATTAACTAATAGACCACACATCATTAAGTCACGACCGATAATCTTAACTTTACAAATAAAAATAATCCCAAGAACCAAACGCCTAAATCACTTCTGGACTCAGAAATATAAGCCGATTAATTATCATGAATCAAATTCCGAGAGATTAATTAGAAGCATCCCTGCGACACTTTACCTGCTATTAATCTAATGAAAATAATATAAAATTTAAAACCAGTCCTTGATCTAAAAGTACTGTCCATAGATGTCGTTGAATAGAAGCAATATGCAATGCAGATTTATAGATATTTTAATTTAAATGGCTTGAATAAATGACGGCTCGATCATAATATTATGAGCGTAGAGTTATAATTTATTGCAGTACTAAATTAGAAGTGAAAAGATTCAATTAAATGAAAAATTAATGTCTGTATCGTTTACGTCTTTAGTTAAACTATTCCTCTATATAGTTTTAATACCTTCGTAATTAGAAACACATCCTTAATTTACCTGTTTTTTCCGTTTTGGATGTTCAAACAACTCAAATTTTCAATTTTATTTTTGTTTTATTGTATGTACTTAAATGCAAAGAAAACAACATTTTGAATATTGAAAGAGGTTGTTCAGGTTCCTTTTCTAGTGGAACAAGATAATGAGGATAAGTATCGAAAATATTTATATGCATATTCATATTTTATCAATACTTATTAAAGACCGGCTACCACTCGCGTCGAGGTGAGAACGATGGTGCCCCCTGCTGTTAGGAGCGAGAATTCAAACCACAGAGAATTCAAACCGAAGTTATGGCCCTACGTTACCTTTTTCTTTACACTTTTTTGACTCTTATTTTTGTCGTGATCACGTTTAGTCGGTTTAAAGCTCATGTAAACTCATATGAATGTCCTAACTTTGGTATATTATACACGATGGGCTGTGTTTTCAGTTGTTAATTTAAGGAATACAAAGTTGCGAATATATTCGAGTGTATCCCTAAGTTTCAATACTTATTTTAAAATTTTACATTTCTATACTTGTATGTTTTCTGATGTAACGTATTCAAGATGTATTATTTTTTTATCATCTCAACCAGCAATAAAAGCTCTAAAATACCACACAACAGACAAAACCTGATTTAACATGACAGTTCTGAGTAGGTAGCAAAGCTAACATCGTAAATAGAATTTCTCTCTGTTAATTACAGTAGCGTTCATGTGAATCTTGTAAACAGCGTCGAACACCTCACGCCATTAGCTCGCGAGGTGGACAAATATCGACTGTTTGCGGTCGCAGCGCAAACATCGACAGCCGTTTGCGTTACGCATCACTAGCGCGTGTTTGTGGAGGCGCCCGGAGTGACGCGAAAGGGTTGCCCACGATAGTTTACTTTATCTTGTTACGTCGACAAATATTGTCGAGGTCATTTGCATCCTGTGCGTTTCTGCGGTAGCTGTTTAATTATTCCTTCCACTTATCGACACTCGAGTCCAAGGACTGATGAGTGTTGTACTCTTCAACTTGATTTTTTTGTTTGTACTGTGACAGAGGTAAAAAAAGAGTGCCTATTCCCTTTTTACTTTTCAGCTCATTTTCATTCCATGTCACTACTAACACATGTAAATTTTAATATATCATGTATCAAAGCATATCTCCATACTTTATAGACTAACACAGCGAAAGGTAGACATAGCGACATCATACAATAAATTCCTCTTAAATCCCGCATATCAAACAAATAAAGGCATTGTTCCTTAAGAAATATAATTATATACCTATATACATAGTTTGAATTCAACCTTTTGTTGTTACAATAAACTTATTGTAATTCAATTACACATAAATTTCTAATCCATTCGTTCTAGTAGTTCGACGAGCCGCCATTATTGTTTTCAAAATCCAAAATCGTGTCCAATGTCTATGCAGCTAAAAAGTGTAATAAGTATTATGTCACTTGCCTAATAGATTTAATATTCAAATCGGAGTCGTGTTTGCCTTTAATGTGTTTAATCAATCATATACTACGATTAATTACTTAGATACGCGTGTCTGTTCCCCGAGTATTTGAGGCGAAATAAATAACTCCATTGTCCACTTCTAATCAAAAGTTCAAGGCCCAAAATAAGATGTATATTAATTAGCTATGTTGAAACCGGCCGTTTAATTCGTACTACTATTGTGGATAACAAAGACGTGAGTGGAATTATTTCATTATTTAAATATGGTCACGGATGTTTAAGTTTGCTATAATGCCATAGTAGCGTTGTGTTAATGTTATGCATATACGTTTTGTATTAATTTAGCGGTATGACGATTCCATCTTTATTGAATTTTATTTAATATAGCTTTATACTTTTGTGGGTAGAAAGAAATTCAAGTAAAACGCCGCTAATTTGCATCAAGGAAACCCCTAATAAGCAAGAAATTAAAATCCTTTCTCGCAATATCGAGAAATAATCAGAAAGATTAATAAAACGGAACGGAACTCGAGATGCTTAAGACCTCGATAACAATAATTAACGCTCAACACATTGACAGAAAACATGATTTATTGCGTCAGGAAAGACATTCTCATTAAACTGAAACTATAAAACCAAAACTTAAATTAGATACACACCTACCTACATGTCAAGCGACCATACCGTTTTCTAATTAAAACCTCCATAGAAGAGAATAATCAAATATTATAAGTGATATACAGCCATAATCTAGTAGAAAATTAATTAAAAGCCGTTCCGATTGAAATCAGTATTACCGCGTCGATTATAAGGTGTCGGTCACAGTAGCCCCTTGTCAGTCGCACGTATGTTAGAAATCAGTCGCAACATCTTATTTACTTTACATATTGGTCGAACTTTGAAGTACCTTACTAACCAAAATAGATAGCCTATTTTACATGGTTGAAGCAAATTCGAGCAAAAAAATTACCATAGGTACTTTTCGTGTTAAATAATTTCTCGCCATATAGAAGTTACATTTAGTTATACTACCAAGCTAAATTGTACCTTCTACACAATATTTTTTAGAAAAAAGTAGGCACTAGTATCAATGCATACCTATTTTATAGGAATTTATCGGCACGTTCCACAATATTTAATCATACAATGCATTTCTTCTACAACTTTTTGTATATCTTCCGAACTAGATGTTGCGACATACATCAATAGAAATCGCAGTAAAAAACCGTGTACTGTGACCACAGCGTTAGTCAGAATGTGCCGAGTAACGGTCTGAGATGGGCTTCCTACCGGTTTTACACGATGTAGTCTCATTACTAACTTACCAACCGACTCATTTGTCCAAACTAGTCGATCTATTCTATAAACTCTACACTCTATGGCATTCGATTGCTGTGTGATGTTTACGGATCTTTTGAATTCGAAGTTCGTTCTTATTAGATACTTTTGTAATTGCGAAGATGATTACAATTATTTCAATATATGTAATTTTTTTAGGTATATTAACGAATGCTTATTTCAAAAGTAGTAATGTAAATATAGTGGTAATCGCATATGAAGAAGATTTACTTTATAGTTAGCCTCTCGTATGACAAGAGCCTTTTTCCATTTTTTTCTGTGAAGTAAATCCTTGTACCCATCTACGATATTTAAAAAAAGTAGCAAATGGGTAATAAATATACAAAAAGTGTATTTTTATTCATTGAAATATATGATTAATTAAGAAATCTTCGTTGATATAATAATGACACAATACATCGACATTTTCATTTTACTATTTACATAATTATGATCACTCGCATTTTCCTGTTAAATTTCGTCACGGAACCTACAAGATCGTTACATACCACTCACGTTATTGATTTAACATCAAAGTTTTCGCTAAATAGCGTAAAGTTTTTAACTTACATAAGAATTACACAGTAAATACACGGTCGGTGAGTTCGCGGATGTTTCTTCATACGTTGCATGATTTCAAAACCGTATGAGCTACCAGTCAACGGACCATAGGATTTCGTTTCGTATGTACCCAGTATCACATATTGTTATCCTATATGTTTTATATGAGAAGCGTATAAGAACTATCGTTCTTGTCCTAAATGTAGGTAAAGTTAGGTTAGATTAGATACACTAAACACAAGTCTCGTAACAGTCATCATTATAATCAGCATTAAAAAATAACATTTTCTTCTTTGTGTTATCAATCCATGCAGGTGAACTCACAAGTCACCTTAGAATATTATAACTTTTATTTAGTATAAAAGACTACAAACAGAAAAATCCGCAGGCGTAAATAAGTAGGTATGCCAGTTCACTATCACTACATACATACATATGTAGTATAAAACAAAGTCGCTTTCCGCTATATGTCTCTATGTATGCTTAAAAATTTAAAACTACACAACGGATTTTGATGCGGTTTCTTTAATAGATAGAGCGATTCAATAGGAAGATTAACATGTATAATAACATCGTATAAAGCCGCGGTCAAAAGCTAGTTTATAATAAAACCCAATTCTTCTTCCAGTCGTGAGAAGTCTTAGTTAATTAATAATCTAATCGGATCGCACGACGATCAGCAAATGCCACCGCGGCATTTAGACTAATTGTTTAATCCGGCTGCGCTATGCGGATCCTGGTAGGTCAATGAGACATTGTATGTTATGTGGAGCAGTTTGACATAATATGTGATTGTTAACATAATATGGAACAAGTTGGTTGCATATTTATAATCGAATTGACAAACTTACGTATGCACTTTCAAAGTTACGATGTCATTTAGTTTTTATTTTATTTTTTTAAATTTACAAATATCGTAAATATTCTTCTTAAAAAATTTATATATATGATGTGAACATATACCTACAAATGTGCGTAGCTAAAGATAAAAATTTTTTTTTTAAATATTTAGGATAAATATTTTTACCTATTGCAGTGTCTAAACTGCTAGGAAAGCTTATATTAGAAGTGAGCTGATGGCCATGTCCCACGATCAAATTTGTATTGATAAACCGCTCAGGATTGTATGTATTTTCCATTACAATGCCTTCGTATTCACAGCATGAAGAAATCAAGTGAAAAACAAAACCTAAATTTATTCCTAAACTCTATTTTCATTAGACTATTACTAACGTAATTGAACTTTAAATAACTTTTTGACTCAACATTCATCAACCTTATTAGCCATTCAAGGATTTCGTTTACCTGTAACATTGTATCAATTTGTTTTGTCTCACCGTTTGTTTGTACGATCTCCAAATATAACATCTATGTCGTAACGATAGAAGTATTATGTGTACATATCTGTAAATACGACCGAACTCCGTGAGGTCTAAAGGCGAATTTGGTCGTATAAAGGGCGTCGGAGCTTTATTTAGGAATTCTACCGTGAGCATCGTACGTCCATTACTCCATTCACTACTATTCCATTGATAAAGGTTCCAAGGTCAGTAGATACGTGTAACAATACAGTAACATAAGTAGATTGAAAAAAGATTAAGCGTATTGGCTACCTACAGCTATTTCTAATGCCGGTAGTGACGCATGACTTCCGATACAAACTACACATGTAGTACGATTATCATTGAAGTTCATTGATGGTATTAACATATTTATTTCAATTTTTATTTCAATTTTTGGAAGAGGAAATAACGTATTCAGGGTTATATTTCGAACATACGAGAGTAGGTGCTTTTTTTTCTTATTGGAAGTCAATAAAATTTTGACGCCACATATTTATTAATTAGTATCTGTTACTATTAGGTAAATTACAATTACAGTCTCTGTGCTAGCTTCGTTTCTAAATGTCTCCTGTTTAGAGCAATTTTTTAAACAATTACACTCAGCCTTTAGCGAAACTACCACTAAGATTTTACTAGTACGCGACACTTAAAGTACAATGGATTATGAGTCAGCCTATATCCTGCTTCGAAATGAATACTTTTATTTTCCATCGTGCTCACAGGTAGATAGATAATCTTCCGTCGTTGGTGGCTTAGCTACCGGTTTTACGGCCGCATTATCTAAAGGCAGGCCTTGGTGTCAAAACACTTTTAAATCAAGCCAAAAAAACTACAAATTAACTTACACGATTTCGCCTTTGATATAAAGGTTTTTATATGATTGGTGGCAAATGAGCATGCATGCACCTGATGGTAAGTGGACATTGCCGCCATTGGCATAAGTAACTTTAAATAGAACTGTAGTTCTGTGTGAAGTCAATCACAGTGCGTTGCTACTTCCGGTTACTAAGATGGTAGCATCATATGAAAGTAAGCCAGTAACTACAATTTTCCACCGAAATGCACCTCCACAGTCCCAGGTTCCTCCCCGGTCGACCCATACTTGTTCCACCTTGCAAAATTAAATTATTATTTGTCGTCCACATTATTTATTTTTAAAACCAACGGATGGAAATTCCTTTGTTAAGTTCATTCCCAGCTGTTTAATGTATTCGTATGCGTATGCGCATTATACCTGCGCATAATTTTTGCATATTTTGTTAAAACCATCAAATCTGAAGTACCGATGTTGTGGCAGTAATATTAATCCTGACATCCCATTCTTATATGATTTTAATTTGTTTGTTTTTGTAAGTAAATAAAGTTAATAAAGTTCCTAACTCTAGAATTATAGTGTTTTGAAAATATTTATTCCTTTTCTTTCTTACTTTCTTCTTATATTTACGATTAAAAAACTTAGATTATCTCAGTTACATGTAAATGTATGTACTTCTACTAGTACCTACCCACTACATAATATAAATCCACATAAAAATAGTAAAGATATAGGTTCTATAAAAAGAAAAAGTATCTATAAGTAGCAGTCTACAAATAGTACTAAAATAATAAAATGTACTTTATAAAGAACATTCGATATTTCGGCCGTGATCACTCCTCAGCGTGCAAGTCGTTACCCCATTAAGCCTTAGTGTGTCAGCCGTGCACAGTCCACGTGTGCTTGGAATAATTAGCCGTATGCAAGCTCACTTTAAGTACAGCTAGTAATATTCTAGGCTCTTACTTCACGTTTCGACAAAAAACTATATTTTTTAAGATATGAGTAGCATCTGTTACCGACTCAAAATAATGCTTCAAATAGGACTGGAACACAGATTTTTAAGTTCCTGAGGACTGAGGTGTTCAAATACATAATATAAACATAGTATAAATTTCTTGTCCTCTGAAAAGGACAAAACCAATTTTAACACGCTTTCATGCAAAGTAACGTCAAAAATTCAATAGGTACCTTTAGCCCATTTGCTTGTTCTCTAAAATAAATTAAACCTGTAAAAAGTACCCACCTACTTAACTAATAAGTAAACTAATAAGTAAACACCAGGTGACACTAGTATCGCAATAATATTAAGTAAAGCCATAAAACATCGCCATTATTATTTGCTAGGCTTGCTGTTAATAGGATATTTTGTATGAAGTCGCACGTCTGTTTACCTTTACTAAGTACAGGCTTTGACGGCTCTGAATCATGACATGATGCAAACTACTTAGTGCGAAACGTAGTGGTTTAGGCAAAAACTGTCGGTTCTTGTACAATGGCCCTAAGTAGAATATCATAGGCTGATAACACACGAATTATTTAGATATTTTTGTACCATCTACAAATTTTAATTTGCCTCAAATTCGGGCATTCGGCTGTGAATAAAGTAGGTAATATTATATTTTTTAATATCGCGATCAATACAAAGTAAAATGGAAATACAACCTACCATATTGGAATATACGATTTCGATCACTAAAATATATAACCTAAGTACTTATTCTAAACTGTTAAATATAAAAAGTATAATCAAAATGTGCAAAGTAATTTATGATTGATGCGAACACAGTAACAAGCGATAATGAATCTATATGAATAATTTAATTATGAGTTCATAGCAACAATGTAGCGCTGTGTTCTGATTTAAAATATAGTTATGCTAAACCAGACATAGACCTCATGAGCAATATACTTCTTATTATGTTCGACTTAGATATTATACATATTTAGTATACATTGCAAATTATGCAATACATGTATATTAGACAAAAAAGGTGTTATCTTAAATTTGTAGATTATTTATTACCACTAAAATATCAAAGCTATAGAATCATTAAAAATAAACGATAAAGCATTTATATGATACTAATTTGCAATGTAAAACAAACATACATAATCTAAAGGAAAAGGATACATGAGACGGTTTTTTTTAAATAACACTTATCTGGATGAAGTGCTAAAATATTCAGTTTGAATGATTATGACTTTATTTATAACGACTTATTTTCAATGTGCAAATATTAGGAACAAAAAATGAAAAAGTAAATTAAAAAAAATTTAATTTGTGATGTATTTAAGTACCTACGTTATAATAAGCATCAAAGTCAAGTTTCACCAAAAATTTGACCTGAATAAGAACTTCATTTTAATCATTTATATTTTACACATCAATAAAACTTTAAAGAATATTTTATAGAAATTATCTAAAAGAAGATGTGACTTCCTTACACTTAAATGAAAAATGACATAAAACATAACTAATGACGTAATTACGAGTTATTACTAGATATTTCACATTAAATTGTTTTTATCAATACGCATGTATTAGAATCCAATTATTAAAATAACTGCTATTTATTATGTAGATGCGGATTTAAATCCGGTAGCGGTCGAAGCCGCGGCGATCGTCCATTCAAACATTTAAATTCGGCCGTCGGAAATATCACGCGGCGATAAATTATTTACGACCTTAAAAAACACTTAAAATACCAAAATCCATTTCCATTCATAAGTTTAAACGGAATACTGACTCCTACCACACGAGCGACTCATAAAACCTGTTTAGATTTTGATAATTTTATTAACGATCGAATGCATGGCACGCCGAGTGCGAGAGGACCCTAAAGTCTCATATATTACGGCATTAACACAAATTATACAAGTTTAGAGCCACAACATAGAGCGTGGGCGTCTTAATGTTCGAATGTGTCGTCTGTAATTATTACGATCCGGGGAACTTTAATGTCTTCGAAATGTCGCATTCTTTATGACAATGGAATATCTAAACTAGATCCGTCCATTTATTTGTATCACAACAAAATTTTGTTTCAAACTTTAATTTATTGTGCGCTCGGTGGAATGCGATGATCTAAAACGGCCATAAAACGGTGAGATGCGACACGACAATAGTGAGGGACTGTGTCATAAAATAATATAAATTACCGGTCGTTCGAGTACGAGTTCGAGAATTAGTGTTGTGACGATACGCACTACAGCTCCACTGCTCGCCGTAATTATTGTTGTCCATTCACTTTACGTCATTACACGGTTCTAAGTCGTATGTAGTCACATTTGTAGAAACGTCGCCGGCGCAGTATGTGGCGTAAATAATTCCTTTACCCGTCCCGACGTTCATTAGGGGCACATTGTCTCATTCGACCAGATTTTAATGGCGTTACCTTCAAAATTTTATTACGACGATTTGGTGCAATTACATAAATTGTGCTCGTTCGGGGACGGTCGTTGGGTATGCGATGTTTGTTTCGGCCTCCGTTGGAAAGAAGTGCTAAACCATATATCACATTACATATTGCACCATTAGAGGCCACTTATAACAACAATATCCACAATATCCGCTAATCGTCCGTCACTTTGATCTTTAGAAACGTTAACGCCTCAAATTCTTAGTACAAACACACGATACTGAGGCCGTTTATTGCTACACAGCGAATCAATTGTACAAACTGCTTTCGGACACTAATAGAAAGAAAACGAACCTTTCATTGCGTCAGCGCGCAGATTAATTAAACTTCTTACGACGAGCACTTCCATTTGAGACGGAGTAAAGCACTTTAATTAGTAGTTTTCCATTTGTCGGACACCTGGTAAAAGCCATCTGACTTATTAGCTGAATGTCGTCCCACATTAGACAGTACTCAAACAATTATACACCTTATTCTGTTCGCGCATGGTGTGAATTAGAAACATTGTTAAGTCGTAGAGCTGTTTTATGAAGATGGGTAAAGTTTTCAGGGCGATGCTATTGGTCGGCGGAGTGTTAACGCAAGCATCACGAGTACATTTTCAAATAGTTGTTGCTATAATTTGATAGTCTTTACGTCGCTTCTGACTTGTAAATTAACTTATATTATTTGTCTTCGGATGCGTGTGCTAATTTATTTTTTAGGTTTTTAACGGTTTCATCATGTGCTTTAATATCACGACGGTGTGCGAGATTTTGTAAATAGGCATTAACATCAATTTGGTCAAGTACACTCTCCTACTGCTAGACATACATTTTCTTGTATAACATCAGTCATATGGATCTTATAGGAAGGTACGCTATAAATATTATTGGTTTTATTACATGGCGTGCTCATTTGAGTCCAATTTGCTGCTATTGTCTTCCCCACATTTATAAAATTTTATTACTCAAATTGAATTTCTGAAAATCGATCAACTGTTCACTTGTAAAATACATCCCAGAATATCAAAAGCATACATCTCTGTTAATGGTTTTAAACGGTTTTGTGATCTATTGAAAGTGGTTAGAATGGGTTCGTCGGGCACTATTAGCGATCATCCTTCATATCTGACGTCCAAATGCATGCTATAATGTCATCTATTCAGTTACTCGTGTAGTCTATTATTGTTAGTTTGAGTTATCAATCTATTCAAATAAATAAAATTTTAAGTGTGTACTCATATCTCATACAAAACTGACAATTTCTAAGCTTATTTGCTTATTAGCGTGATACTAAAATGTAATATCGCATTTTTGTTAATCTGTCTGCTTAATCTTACAAACTACAGGTTTTGATGACACATACGATTAGGAACAGGATTTTACATGGAATGGCATAAACTTCTTATTACCCCGAAAATTAGGATTATCTGCAGAAATTGTCTGCGGAATTTCAAACATTTAACTAGTTGCAAATGTAGGTAGTACTAAGTGTACTAACTTATTTTCTAATATGAATAAAATTAAATTGTAATGTCCAATGTTTCCTATTTCATCTGCGGTAACTTATTATACACTTTCTATTAGCAAATTGAAATTCAATTTTGGTTGTTCACTAAACACTTTCGCAAACAATGTCCATGTTACGGTCCACGTAGTTGTAATTTGTCGCACCGTTGCGATGTCAAACTAATGTCGATAATTAAATTTTCGAAAATATAAATGGCTGTTTTCACTTAATAAGTGTGACACGGTGTCGGGCAGCGACATCGGACAATTAGTTGGAACGTGTTAACGACACGTGTAGGTATGTAACATGAACGTTAATTGTCTGTAATTTTAAAATACTTTGAACTTAATAAAAGTAGAACTGATGTTACTGGATCTAGAAACATGTGAATGAGCTTTTGAAGATATAACACTTGAAGTGGAAAGTGGAGAAAAGATTGACTCCTACAAAACAGTTAATATTAACGATAAGGAAAAATAGTAACATAAAGAAAATTACCTGTACCTGTAGGTACAGTTCAGGTATTTTAAGGAATCTAACAAGGACGGGAGCTTTGCTAAACTTTGGTCCTAAAAATATTTACGATTCTTACGTGAGATAGACAAAAAAAGATCCGCGAAGGTGAACGCGCTCTGCACGATGATACTCGTTTCTAAATAAATTATACATTTCAAATCGAGCAAAGTGCGACAATGTTCTATTCAATTGGAATTAAAATTAAAAACGGGTACAATTTGTCTTCTTTTCGCCATCTTAATATTCAATCTAAGTACATTTCAATCGTACGTACTTAGTTTGACAATAATGTAACCGAATACGCGAAAACGATCAGAATATCTAATAGTCGTAAGCTCTACTGTCTCATCTTTATTAAGAACTATTTTAGGCTTCACAACAAAAAAACTTATTTAGATTCGACTGGAGTTAGATAATTTTCATTACACTTCATGACTAAAAGAAATGATTCAATCGTGATTCTCAAGAAAGACGGGATAACGAATTTGTTTGATTCACTTTGACTGATTAGGTGTTTCGGTTAAAAATAAACAAACGTTCTGTCACGCGGTCATTGTCAACTACCAATAAGACTTGGAATTGAAAATGTGAAGTATGCAGCGGTAAAACTAATTACAGCATTGGTAACGAATCGAACCTATCACGACATCGTAGTTTCTTAGTAACCAAAAAACTATTCGTGAGGTGAACACATTCAAATCTAGAGATAAAAAGATAATATGACAAAGTGTTTTAGATAGTCATTGCTAGTTTATTTCACTGAGCATTCATAGAAATGGTAAAAAATGGGCAAAAAAGTGGACGGCAGAAGGAAGTGACAATATGATTAGATTTAGACAAGATATTAAAATAAAAAGCTACTTGTGCAGAATTACTTCAAATTAAGTTCGATGTAGTTTTGTAAATAAGGTTGCAAGATAAGGTAGGGAAGTTGACAAACCAAGGACAATGACCTTAGCTCTTCTCATTCTCATTCTGAGAGGAGACTTAAAGGCGTTAAGGTGTGGGAATATATAGGTATAACTACTTAATATGTATCTGGGTATCGTTGAAATCAGATCCGTTGCCAAGAACTTGAGTACTTAAGTATCTAGGCCGTAGCATATCCGTTTTAATACTCTAATGCATTACTTTTTATGTTTCATTGCCAAACACGGTACTCCTCACATAAGTAAGAATTATCTTGAACACAGAAATACACTTAATCTAATTTACCAGTTTAACTAACAAGAAACTGCTTGTGTGGCAACTTACAAATGGATGGTTATAAAAATAAACCCTATCTTTTGCAAGATCAATCTTAGAGTTTAATCTTGAAGACTGCTAAATCTTTTAGTCAGAACATTATTCTATAACAAAATTACTTTTGCCTTAACAGTATTTAAGACTCCTAAGTAAGTCTAAAAACTAGGAACCGCACGAAGAAGCTCGTTCCCAAATGTTTCTTTATCTTTTGTCGATCCGGAACAACAATTTGGGGCGATTTCATCTTGGTGTCGACGTGACATCGTAGGGCCTTAGTACATCGGTGGACAAAAACCGATCTCATTTATTTTCACCGGTATCTACAGAACGTGATAGGTAATTTCATAGTGCATTTTCTGTTTGACACGCCTTCCAAACACTTTGCCCTTTCCACTGTTATTGTTTTGTTGCGTCATCTAAGAATCCCGTAGGTTTAACTCGGTTTTTAATAGATTCTTCTGTTCGGTCTGTACTACTTATGTCGTGATTACTTCGGCTAGCGTTTTTATGACAACATTTTTGAATAGTAAATGTAATTTTTGTAACATTTTGATATAACCAAAATCCAATTTTGGAATCAATCTTCATCGTTCTCATAGATCATCGATTATCGTTTGGTCTGAGCAGATGTTGCCTCTAACAATGACCGGATTTATGAAATATACCAATTAGTTCCAAATGCGGCAAAATGTACACACATGTGACATTATCACTATTTTGTCTTATTGTTGCGCGTAAATATGAACCCACACAATTTGGGGAATTTGTTATAATCCGCGCCAACTCTATTGTGATGCATTGTTACGAAGCGGGGAATATAGTCAAGGGGAGAGAAATCGGGTGCATCAATACGTCTATAATAATTTACAGATTTCGAAAAACATTGATTGATCTTAAATATTCGCAAACATTGGGGAATTTGGTATCGATCTGCGCTCCGGTGGGACGGAGCGGTCGTGAAATGCGCGAGCATCAATGCAGTCATTAAAACGTACCGTGAATAAATTAAGGCGCGGTCATATAGTACAGGTGGAGCGGACGCTCCGGGCGAAGGGATGGGAGTCGCTCAGACCGCGGTGCGCGTTCGTAGCCGCGTCGGTCGTGTCGAACGGCGGAGTTATTAATAATCCGCATTCACGGGCCGCACGAGCGAGCGACCGGCTCGCGACGACATTCCATCGCATTGTCCCGACCCGCTCCGCCCGCGACACTTTTGTCTATTCACACCGATAAATCACCTCCTCCGGACCGATGCGAGCATTATTTACCTGTAACGATCGCACTACATCGATTAATTAGTGTAACACTACAGATAAGATAGCGGGGAAAGCGATCGCTTTCAATTTCCTCTCGAGGGGCACTCGGCGTAAAGTGCGCGTTAAGTGCGGACAATCGGAGATAAAACGTGCGAGACGAGACTCGCCCTTAATCCGGTGATCGAAGATTGCGAGAAAACGTTTTGTCGTGGGGTGGGTCCGATCGGCTTTGTTTGGGAGCTAGCTCCTAATTTGATTGCCGCAGCCACTTGACGTGGGCGAGCGGCCGATACGTGGATATCTAATTAAACCTATAAGATGCTAATGGGGGTCACTCATCGCGGAGAGGTCATATCGTCTTCATTTTTTATCATCTTAATGACTCTGGTTTTATTCGATGCTATTTCTTCATCGTGACCGTCTTCCACAATCTTAATGATTCCAACGATCCCTTGTAATGTAATCAACGGCTGATTATTGGAAGAAACGTGTTGCATCGGATTTGTGATAATCGCTTCGAAGCGACTAGTTATGCGCTTGGATTTCAATAATAATTTCTGTTCTAATGTCCTTAGCTGTTATGTTAAATGTTTGCGAGAAATCTAAACTGATACGCAATATGATACGATGTGGGAATTATTAAACAGTCGCATCGTTTCGCGGGCATATACTTGCAAATTAATACAAAGTACTATCTCCTTTTATTGAATAGCCGATGAGCAGTCGCCACACGCGATGAAAACTTGCCCAGACGCAATGTCGTAGATACGATGCGAGCGTTTTAAATTGATTGTAATGTGAATGTGTTTTGAACAACTGTGATTCGAGTCAGGAACCTCTTCTGGCTTTCATTAGTTCACATGGTCATTCCTCTTTGACCTCGCAATGAGAATGTGTCCGCTCACACAATTTCCTTACACTGCTATATTAACGACATCATAAGGTTATCAAATGAGTGTGAGAGAAAGCATCGAAGTACCAATCCTATGTCCATATTTGCACAAACAGATATAAGTGTTACTTGATATATCCTTTATGCTTGTATTATTTGAATCATTTTCAGCCTCACTATCACAAGGCTCTCTATTCTTGTCTTTAACAGTAACAACTCGTCCTCAATCAACCTCACGTAGACCTGTTCCATACCTTCATGGAAACTTTCCATATCTGCTTAACATCAATTGAGCTGAATAGTCGTCATGCTGCCATAATCTCAGATGCTGAGTAATTTTATATTTTTTGGTGTTTTATATTTTAACTATATTTGTCTTATTTGCAACTTATTGTATGATACTAATTAACTACAAGTTATAATACAACTACGTGGTAGGTCATATTCACCAGGAATACAATGCACACCTGTTGGACATTAATCGGATTTACCAAACAAGAGTCGCCTAAAGCCAAATACTTATCTATAGCATCGACCCGGTTAATATGCTTATTAAATTATATCGATGGCAAAAAGCGTTTAGCTCAAGGGAGTAATTAACGGAATGAGGTTTAACAGATTAAATCGGCAGCTTTAATTATTGGGGCAGCTCTGGACCACGAGTCCTGGTTGGCTTAGTTTAACGATTTTGCATACCGAACCATTAATATACTTTAAGATATGGTGTCGGGCGATATCTTACTTGCCTAGCTTACGAGTTTATTAAACGCCTTTACTAGTAAATAATGTTCACATTAAAATAATGCTTAAGCACACGCTTTCTACACTTAGAGATACACGCTAGTATTCTGCAACAAATCTAAAGTAAACATTGCTTAATAAAGAATAGGTTAAATTATAAGCTCGTTTGATTAGTCTTCATGATAATTGGTTTAATTTCTTTCTCATTGAGATGATTTTGTTCGTGTGAAACTCTATTGTGCTATTCATAACTTAATATTCACGCGGACGAAGACGCGGTCAGAAATAA
>DWPV01000187.1:0-35630 GCA_018251915.1 Urbanus proteus proteus
AGGTTTCCTCACGATGTTTTCCTTCACCGTAAAGCAAGTGATAATTAATTTTTAATACGCACATAAGTCAGAGGTGCCCGGGACTTGAACCTCGGACCCCTCGATTGAGAGGCCAAGTTTCAACCATTACGCTATCACAGCTCTGTAACAACTGTATTTGTCATTAATCAAATGGAAAATACACGAAACTAACTTTTGCGTGCATGTGATAATCCAAATAATTGAGCTCTACGTAGAAATAGCGACTCTTCAGTACCTTCACTACTGACATAATACCACGTTCATGTTCAACTTCAAATCTCAGTTAGTAACCTACACTAAGTTAAATTGAATGTCAGAGAGCTTACAATCGTGGATTCAGCAAATACCAGTCTATAAGAATTGAACAGAATCTTGAAGAAAATCCCGCAGTTTCTCTCATCTTCTGTAATTTTAGTTTACCTTTCTTCACTCTTTTTTTAGAAAACATGAGTTTTGAAAAACATAAACATACGTGTGCAATGTTTGTTTCTGGTTGAAACAGAAACATATTAGACGGAAATTATATATATTTGCTTCCTCTAAACCTACAAGAAATATTTATACAAATAAACAAAATTGAAGTGTCTGTTTGTGATTTCAAAATAACAATTTTTTATATTTTATAAGCGGCTGGCACCGATTTTAACGAGACTTTCACTGAAAAATAGCTGACGATCTAAGGCGTAAATTAGGCTACTTTGATTTTTGAAAAAAACATTAACGCGCATGCGGGCCACATAGTGGGAGGGCGAGATTTCTGTTACGTTTATTTATTTATATTTACCTTTTTAACGCGGGTAAAACCGTGGGCTTCAGTTAGTTTATTAATAAACTCCATCTAAGGTAATTTATCAAACGTAAACTCCTAACGCTTAATTCTAAATAGAACCGTTTATATACTCCCGTTAACGGTTTGCAATAGATCTTGGTGTTGTGACGTAACCAGAGGGCTTACATCTAAGTGCCTATTCACAAGTACCATAGCTATACAACATCGCCGCAACAAATATTGGGTGGTCGGGTGAACGGTGATTACGCGTGAATAGTCGTGCGTCTTCTTGTAGCTGCGTTATGGTATCTACAAAAACACGTCTTTCCAATAAACTTGCAATGTAGAGAATCCTCAAGACCCGAATAATCCTTATCTATCCCTGGATCGATGATAAAGCCGTAGTATATAAAAGGGCAGCAGGGCAGAAGTCCCACTTGCATGTCATTTATGTTAATAGTATCCGCCATACTACTGATTTTGATGGTATTTTATTTGTAGTGTGTTGTGTCTGTGTTACGTGTGAGTAGGCCCTAATAGTAGTTGCATAAGCGCAAATGCACGGTCTAGAATAGTTTATTCACTGAATTGTTCTCATTGTCAAGTACTTACATGTCTCGCGCACCCATTTGTATGAATGTTAAGTCCATTCAAGTTTGGTTCATGTGACAACCGTGAGCATCCAATTTACTACTAACACTTACCTACGGGAACTAGCGCAAATTATTAAACTAGCGCAAATGCTAATGTTGCTACACAAGATCGGTTAAGATTGATATAGGAATAAGACTACTATTGCATGTATTATTTAGTAGAAAACTCAGAATCCGTACCCGTTACATCGTTACTGTCCCGGACTTAGTGGACACAGGTCTCTCATAGTGAGGATTGTACCTATATGCCATAGTACACTACGCTGGCCACATGCTATTTCATCGACTTCACCTTTTTTCTAAAGGTTACATTTCAAACTATTAAACTAACACAAATTTAATCACAAAAAGCCAGTACTTAGCGTAATAAATAGGCCCTCATTCAAAAAGACTCAGTTGAGGAAGGCAATGATTTCGATCCAGACAAGTCAATCTCTTCTTGAATGCAAACAAAAAAACAAGCGCTTTTGTTGTGCACACGCGATTTTATTTCACAATGGATACTCGTTGTCAAATAGCGAGAAGTACAAATTGGCATCATTTTCATTCAATTGCTCGGAATCGTGCCACGATTCAGCTTTACTGAAAAGGAATTTGGTTGCATCTCTCACATTACTTACAGTTTTGGACATGTTGAATTCGAGTCCTCGTACGCCATTAACGCTTTTGTGATGTAAACCTGATATACCTACTTGGGCAAGTTCCGCCATTTTGAAAAAAAAGCAGCTATAAATAAAGTAAATGATTACAATAAATTCCATTAGTAACAGGATGTTATACCTGATATTTTTGTTTTATTCCTAAACGTTTATGGTAAAGTTGCGTTAAAGACACAATTTAAAATAAGCAAATTAATAGAAATATAGAAAAACAGAGGACGAGAGAGATACGCATATTCTTGACGTCACAATTCTTATCATTTAACTCCTGCCGCAAGTTTTAGTGGATAACTATTTTTATAGCTTTTATAGTGTTTCGTCCACTATCAAAGCAAATAGAAAGAAAATACACAAACAACAGGTTGCCTCATTGGCTTAAAAGCGACTATTTCTGGGACTCTTTTCTTAGAAAGTTATCTTTTTTTCAATATACGAAACTATTTATGAAATTTCTAACATTTTAAGTTACAAAATTAAAGGACGAACGGTGACGAAAATGTGGACCACAGAGACTTAGTTTAGTAAAATAGTTAATAGCAACTTATTCTAAACCAACTCTTGCGGTGTTACATAAAACGGCTCTAGGATTCTGAGGAATTGAATACGCACAAAAACCTTTGGAAATTATTAAAATATTATTATAACCTGTAAAAAATTATGCGTCTACTGCTAGGACTAGAGTTTTTTAAAAAGTGGCACTAAAATTGAACCAAATGTCAATCGAACTAAAGTTGATAAAATATATTTCTAAATTTTAAGTACCTAACTTATTACGACGTTAGCATAACATTATATTAGGCTGGAATATATACGAGGATGTCATATTTAATATATTCAAGTAGGTATGTACTTAAATATCAAATTTTGTTCAGACAAGGACTGATACTTTAATTTACATTGTACCTTTAAGTAAGTTAAGTGTAGGTAAGAGAAAAGTAATGATAATGTATTTAAAAGTGAGCCTAAACCAATTTTCACACAAGGTGTATTTCAGTTAGTCTATAATAGGGTTAAGCGGATAATCCTGAGATGCTAGTTTTATCTATTTCGGCTGCCAAACAGCGGCGCGATTTGGCAAGCCAGTTGGCGAAGGGCGAAGGGTCCCTTTAATTTGTGGCATACAGTTTTAACTTCGCCAGCATTTTCTATACATATAATTTTTTATATACCTACATTTAAAATTATTTGGGTTTTTGTATGGGTGGGTATCTGGGTTAAAATAACTTAATCTGATTTTATTAGTATTTTTCTTTTTTTTCTTTAATATTATTACGATTTTTGAGTTTCTGGTTTTTAAAGGTTATTGAAAGGTGGAAGAATTCTCCGTGATTCGAATCCAAATGCAACTATACCTCTCTCTGCGTTATGACAACAGTATTAAGTGCTACTGTGTCTTGGTTTGAAGGGTATGACGAAGAAACCTGGAAAAGGTGATCCAACTTAATCTTCAATTAAAGCAATGTATCTGATGCCAACCTCTGATAAAATTTAAATTCTATTCACCCCATCAGTCCCCAAAATATCATTAATCTACATAATCCTAACAAACAGTATCTTTCTTTTGCCTCTTGAATCCACTTCTTAAAATAAATATTCAAGAAATGCATATACCTACTAGCGACAAACTCATCTATTACTTAGACTTTCGTATTCACAAAAATCTATCTCAACTTTTGTGGTTATTAATAGTGAGGTTTATACCACAAAGAGAAATATTTAGATAGAGGAGTTCTGTGACAGCAAAAGCTTGAAGAGAAATGTGGTGCGCCTCAAAAGTAGAGTCGGTTTAAATATATTTGTCACTTAAGAAATTTAAATGTGCGATCAATTTTAGTAACTATACACTGACTTCATTATCAATAAAGTGGTGGTTTTCCGTAACTCACCGAGAGATGGCGCCACGAGTAACACTTTCATATAAGGAGACGTTCATCCTCTGGATTAACAACGTGTTCATCATAGAAGTAGCAACGAGCATAGAGTCCACTTTGTATCAAATTAGAGTCATACCTGAAGTTAAATACAGATGCGTTGCTGAGAACTAAGTTAGAACTCCTCCAATATGACTTCCTTTCTAAAGTCTTTAATTTTTTAATCAGCACATTGCAGCGCTTAACATTCGATTACTGGGAAAAAATAGAAAAAAATAATTTCTAGCGAAAACCTAATGTGGTTCAGGACAGCCTATTTAAAGCCATTGTCCTAGTTTAGTTAAAGTGACAATGACAGTTTAAAAAAGAAATATTAGAATTTCTCAAAATATTCAGCACGTCATAAATCCAAACTCTTATAATGTAAGCTAGACCGATAAACTTGATAGCTTAGGTTTCGTAAAAGGAAACTTGTTGAGGGTAAACATTTTTTCCCTTGACCGCATGTAACGAACCTACATGTCTAACACAGCTGTGACTAATGTATCTGACCCGTGTCAAGCAGTGACGAAGGTGTTGTGCATGTGAATGAATTCTCTAGTATTGACATTCGAGAATAAATTCCATAAGTGTTAAACATAATACTATCGTAAGTGCGTATACGTAACGTTTTTTGTAATGTAGAAGTACCAAGCGATGATGCAATCCTGGTAAGTGGTTACTGCCGCCCACGTACATCAGTAATCCACTCCAAATAAAATTTTAACATTACCAAAGTTCGACCAAAAATAATAGCCCTAAAGACTATTTTTTTTTTTCATAATACAGAAGTAGCAAACGAGCTTGCAGTCCACCTGGTGATAAGTGGTCACTGCCGCCCACAAACATTGGTAATTAATCCCAGATAAGATTAGGCTTACTTGAGGTTGGCTACAAATGCGTTGCTACCCCTGAAGACTAAGTTGGAAACCCTCGAAAAAGTATGTCTCCCTTACATTACACTTTTCAAAGTAGAATACACACGAGCAGCATTCGAGCAACAAAGATTCTTCAAATAAACGTTTAAATAAAAAATATACTTTATGGGTTGTTAGAAGTATGAAATATTGAATAGAATTGTATAATTTTAATGGCTAACGGGTGACTCGTTGAGATGAACAAAATCAGTACAAACGAAGCAGTCACGTCTCAATTTAAACTTCTCGACCGCGGTCCTCCCGTACGGAGTAGAATTAATTTAAATGAAATCATCACAGTTTATTCTACTGAGATGGTGGAACGGGCGTTCAACCGACAAGAAAGCGCCTCAAGACTCATTTACAATTCCAATTAAGGACAATTCTCATTTACTTTTGTCTTGTAGGAGTAACAAATCAGAGTGTAGCCTTTCTGCTTGTTGCGATCTCGACATATATTAAGTATATACGCAATTGTTACAATTTACCGTAAGTATCTGGGGGCATGGTAGTGCAAAGTCGAGCAAAAAGCACGGCGTATAAAGTTTAGTTTACGTGTAAAATCAAGTCGCGAAAATAAATACTAAAATAATTAGAATAAATAATAATTTATTTACTTGTTGTTATATCTATTTACATTCAATTTTCCTTAGTATATTATATTGGACTATAATCAGATCGGCTCATTTACAATGTGGTGACTAAGTTCTCAGAAATAACAACTAACTACTGTGATTGATTTCAGATAACATTTCTGTTCTTTGTGAAGTTGGTAAGTGATGTCAATAAGCGGCAGTGATAATTTACTATCAGATGAACTGTATGTTCTTTTTATACTTTTGTTTACGTTTTAGTACATAAAACATACATAGACAACAGTAATAGATAGATGGCTTTAACGGTACCCGTTACACCCCTCTACATTCTTAAATAATACTCACTAATAATACAAATTCAATTCTACGTTGTTCTTTCTTACAAATAAATGGGATAGTATACAGTAAGAACTTTAATTTGTTACCTATATGTAACAACATATATTTTACACTTATGAACTTCTTACGTTAAATGTTTCTTTTTTATTTATGAGTTATAACCCCATATCAGTCATAGTCTCCGACATTTTCTTCGCGTATTTCACGTTACACGAAGCGTAGGGAGCACACGAGTAAAATTTACCCACTTTGTCCCTGGTCTGTACTAAGTGCCTTGTCAAAACTTGTTCTCTTATGGTATTCCCCTTTGATTTATGACTTCGATATGTCAATTTAACGTCAGTCAATATGATTTATATGGTCATTTGCACAATCTTGCAGGTCATATTTTGTTATGTCACGTCCTATAAGCATTAAAAGCGAGTAATGATAATAATATTATTATACCGACTGTGATATGCAATATGCGTGTGCTTTAATATTTTATGTATTGTTTAGGTATATTTATTTAGAATTTTTTGACTATTTACAATGTTAATCTACATTAGAATACAATATAATATAAATCAATTATTTCGTTCTAGGTAGTATTAATGATTCGACATTTAACAACCTCACAGAGGACACCTGCATTACGCCTACAATATAATTTAAGAACATTGTGACTTTTGACTTGAATGATGTAGATGGAAAAGATTTTATTTATTTTTTCTTTTACCTTATTTAGAAGTGCCACACAAATTGAATACTAGACGAATTTATAAAAAATCCTAGTAAATAGAATTCATGTCAAGATACTAATTCGTCTTTGTCTTAGTAATTAAAGTTTTAATAAGCCATTATTACAAAAGTTTCCACTGTTAGCAAAGTTGATCATTTGTTCCCTAACATTTCAAACGCCGAGAAAATTCGCGTACAATTTTGGAGCAAGAAGTAATATATGGACTCGTTGAAGTAGTGACAAAAGGCGGCAGGGCTCGCCGAAAAATATGAGTAAAGCTAAACAGTATGTTCCATTAATGTCATAAAAAGGCAACACTTCGAAATAACCGCGAGCCCGGGCCATATCCACGTGTGAAAATGCGCAGTAACATTTTATAAGGGATCTAAATGTGAGCAGATGGCACAATGTGAATCGTTGATAGTACTTCCCCGCACGGCCGCAATCCGCTATTACATTTTATGCAAACATGGCGAAATGATTTCCGTTGTATCCAATCCCAGTAAACTTAACAACATTTACAAACGAAACGAATAGTTGAGCTGGTAAAAGTTGGCTCTTTTTGTGAGGGGCAATTGGACAGGTTGTTGAATAATGCTGTTTTGTATAAATGGATTGCTAATACACTTGTAAAATTTAATAGTAGATTATTAAATTTTAATAAAATAAAAATAAAAATGCCTCTTAGGCTTATTTAAGAACCAACACTGATTTAATGTAATTTAATTAGATAACAGGTAAAATTATGCTAGAGCCCCTTCGTGTTTCGTAGTGGTATAGTGGGGTAAGGAGAGATATTTAAACAAGGCATCCAACTCAGTAGGGATGATGATTCATTACAATGTGGGATTGTGGGGTTAATTACCAGATTGATGTTTATTGGTTGACACTGGCCTCTAACTCATTTCAAACTTCTGTGTTAAACTGTGTTAAAAACTAATTTATATACGCCTAGATAGTTCAATACTTATAGTCCCAGTGTTATGGATGCCATGTAAAAAACCAGAGATAGAGCCGCCCATTTTTGAGTTTTCAAATTCCGAAATCGCTTCATATGGAGAGGCGTGGGCGGATTCGTGCCGCCCATCAATTTGAATATAAACGAATTGGTTGGCGAAATAAGGTTCCCATAAACTATGTTACCTTTAACATAAGATAATGTCGAAAACAAAAAGGCATTCTGTAATTTGGTACAGTTACAATTTGCTTTGAATCTAGAAGCCGGTAAGAAATATTCTGGCTGCGACTACTAAGAAAATTGTAACGGCCCGAACAAAATTAGATCAATCGTCAATCCATATAAATCGGTTCTTATAGTTCAAATATTTGCTAGATACCGTTCTATAAAATACGAGTAGTTATCCACGATGTATCCACAAACTATCGTCGATCGACAACTGAATTTCTTATAAATCGTCATTTACTAATGTAGTAGTAGCATTAAAATGTATGCGATTTTTATGTCAACTGATCCATTAAATTGTCGATCGATGAGTGCGTTAATTTTAACAACTGACGTTAATTTTTTTACACTTATTTCTAGCGACAAGGATTACGGACTACGTAATAGAAGGCAGTCACCGTCGCCTACGGACATTTGCGAAACAGGCAGAGTCGTCAATGCATCTTTGGCATTAAAGAAGTAAAAGATGCAAGTTAAATTTTTAAACTTATAGTATCGTGGAATAGATACATTATAATATGTAACGGGTATTTAATTTCTTAATTACCGATATTTCGACCCCGTTGCATGGATCGTGGTCACGGCGAAACGAAACGAAACGAACGAACGAAAGTTTCGCCGTGACCACGATCCATGCAACTGGGTCGAAATATCGGCAACTAAGAAATTAAATCCGCGTATCGTGAGTACCCGTTACATATTATAATGCAAGTTAAATTATTGATTTCAATCAAAGATCGAACGAATAGTTTGTAGGCACTCTAACATAAATGCGCAAATTCCCAGACTAAGAACAAATATCTAAATTCATCATGAGTTAGCTTATCTCGCTTCTCTGAACTCTCCTAATTTCCAATTGTTATTGCCATGAGAATTATAATTCAGATAAGACATCGGAATTCGAAGAATTAGGGTATGGTTGTTTCTACGAATTTATCCAATTATCATTCACCGTTTCTTATTAATTATATTATGATACGAGTGTGTTACACAATAGAAAATATTATTGTGTATGATTTAAAAAATATTGGTAAGAATTAGCCTCTTACCAATCTTATTTTCTGCTAATTTTATCAATAACTATATCAAAAGATCCTTTAGATCGAAGGATAATGGTACATATCTCCCTTTTCCGCTACACATTATATTCTATGTACATTGTTCACACGTGGATCAAGAAGGCATACTACAATTTGGATCTAACATTTATGTGTTCTGTGATTTGAAAGATGGATAGCGAAATTACAAAGATTTGAGTTCGTAGTATAGGGCACTACGACTCAAATTTTGATACGCAATAAATCGTAGTCCAATAAATGCTCAGAACAGAAAACACTATCCCAGCAGACGAATAACAAAGTGAAAAATGTCAACAAGTGGATCAATTTATAAAGATTGGAATGTAATTTTGTATTAAGAAAATATTTAGGGGCAACATTTTACTTTATTTGTAGTGTTCTTTATTTAGTATACATATTATTTTTTGCGGTTTATATGAAGGTTTTTGCGCCATTTCATAGAAATTTGTACCCGCTAATAATATTATTATGAACATAATCTTTATAGACTTAAAATATACTACTAAAGTCAATTGCCTTCAAGGATTTCAATTTCAAAATGACGTAACATAAAATATACATCTTATTGTACATGTACTAACAAAAGTGTTTCACGTACAAAGCGCAATCCTATTGAAATCGCAGCATTTGTTCCGTGTTGCATTTCAAAGTTGAAAAGGGCATGGATAGTGGAAACATTTTTCTGCGCGAATATACGTAATCGAATGTCATACTCCGTGGTTTCCCGACAGAACTATTCACGAACTGCCATCTGCCGCCACCCGCACTGATTTATGTGCCAGCGCTGTCCAACTTTCTGCACCTTGTTTCTGCAACACTTGTACATGACATCTTAAATATACGAGTACCGTTGAGAACTTCGCGAGCCACCGGCACAAACCCATTGACATTGTTTTACTAACTTGCACGCAGTTGCTCACTTATCAATTCCGCTAGCTGTAAACTGTTCATCGTGTCTGAAACCTTCTTGTTCAATGTCTGTTTAACAGTTAAATTATTATTTATAGGATTATTTGACAATAAATAATTTTCTTACAACTCATTTGTCATTAAAATAGCTTTAAAATCTTTAAATGGACCTGAATTAAATATTTTAAATCGTAGACAACTTTATTCAGTAAATAATAATCTTGAAGGAGATGTATTTTACGCTCATAAAACATATATTTTACACGAAGATATCCGATATAAAAATTTGGCAAAGGGAGATCTCCCGCCAGGCTGGGTGATCATGCCTGGGGAGCGGCCGTGCTCCAACAGTTTCAGTTCGGAGCTTGTATAATACTTCGATAGCGTGATTCAGAATACTCGTGGCGCCATCTCTTGACGAGTAGCGGGAAGTCGCCACAAAAATATACTTTCTAACTAAAGCTTCAATGTTTTTAACGACTAAATCAAACAGATTAACACAATAAGCTTCATAATTATTACGCAGTAGTATTACATGCAAAATTTGTAATGCATTAATTAGCTCGATTCTACCTGGATTACATATCAGCGAATGTACAAACATTTACCTAAACAAAGCCAAACGATTCAAAATAAGCCACTTGAGACCGACCATCAGTCCAAGCTTAGATAGTGGGTAAAGGGCACTCATAAACTCATTAAAAGTTAGCTCCACATACTAAAACGACTGAACCTATCCATATAGACGGCAGTTTTAATCGAGACCGCTTCACGAACCATTAAATTCCACGACTAGGTTATTGTCGACCTGGGATTGTTAAATGAAATTCTAGATACAATAGCTGGCAAAACCCTCGCATACTTACTAATTTACGCTGACCGTTGCAAATTGAACTGGAAAATCTATTATAGAAAATTGAACAATCATTAATGAATTAAAGCGCAGTTATTAGGAAAACTACTTTCATTTTTTATTCTATCCACTCGCATTTTCATTGTTTAGTTTGATATAGAAGTTCTTTAATTCTCGAATGAATTGGTTAAGTACATCTTTTTGATGATGGTATGTATTGAATAGCTAACTGTAAGCGCTCTATTAAGATAAACTTTAGTATCTATTCCTGTTTAAGTGTAACAATCATAATTAAAATTAAGTTGATACAGCTATTACACACTTTATACCGGAGCATAAAAGCTCTATTTCTAGATCTACGAGTACTTTTTTAACAGTTCTTTAACGCTTTCTACACTCATAACGCCATTATATTAGTACATGGATAGATAGATCTACAAGTATCAATGTACCTACGATGTATACAAATACCCAAAACCAAAATCTAAATTCATCATTTGAATATCTTTTATTAGCCGGGGATCGAACCTGGAATTCCCCAAAGTGTCAGACCAGAATAGTGACCGATTTACCGCGCGGTTATTTGTTACCTTATGGATTGTTTAAAGTGTTACTTTTTAAGGTAGAGAGAAATACATTCTAGTGTCAAAACACATTTATAGAAAATTTATACTTATATATTACTTTTTTTCATTCATATTCCCAAGTATCTCGCATTTTACTTTTGATATTTACTTTTGATAGACACTTGATTCGTTGCGGAGTTGCGATGAAGACGTTCTAGTACCCAAAGATCTGACGAAGGACGAATAAAATAGTGAAGGAATTCCTAAATGAATGGAAGCAGAGCTCTCCTTTTTTGTCTTAAGTTCATTAATTTCCTTCAACGTAAGTCACGTTTTGTATGCCTATTTAGCACTGACTCAGTTCCGATCCTTATTATACGAATAAATGACTTGAACTTTATAGAGCTGAAATAATGTTTTAATAGTTTTTGTTGTATGACATAAAACTGTAATATAAGAAATATTACATTTATATACAAAATAATTCTCAAATACTCATGATCGAACAAACCTTATGAAAGTAAATTACATAAGTTGAAAATAAACATACCTATTGCTAATTACTACAAAAACTCTTAGTCTATTTATAAATTTCGTATTTCAGTAGTACATTTTAGACAGAAATAAGAAACACTCAACAAAACAAATTCTTATTAGGCAAATAATTATGTATTCTGCGTACAGAACGCAAAAGGCTCACCGAAATGAACTTCAGTTATGCCTACGGTCCATAAAGGATATCCAAAATGTTCCGTAGCCTTTTCGGCGACGAAGTTTGTTACCGTTTTCCTCTTGTGGGAACAATTAATTGACAATTTCCCCCCACTCTTTCGTTCCCATTATGCATATGAGTTGCTAACAGCGTATACCAATTCAATTAATTATTCAACGTACAGCCACAGAGGATTCCTACCCGTTTAGAAATTTTCACTGCGAACTTAAACGGCATTTTCCAGGCACGGCACTTTTTATGTAATCGACTATTATGCAAATTGATAAAGCCGGCGGTAGGAGGGAAAAGTTGTTGTATATTGCCGTGTCATAGTTAGTAGCCACACAGAACTTTCCTAACCAGATGCCACGGGGCCTAGCAGTAAAACTATTTTAAATTAAACACGCTAAAACCTACCGGTATCCGACCACGAATGGCGCGCTTCTCGCCCCGGTTTCACTGCAATTTCACTGAACATTGTTAGCATTTTTGTAAAATACCACCTGCATTGTAATTTTTGAGAGTGGCGCTTTAATAGGAATTCTCGGCTAATGCACTCAAGTAAATTAACTTCTGGAAATTGAATTTTTCTATTATAACTGAGAAACGTAAGAGAAGCATATGCGTGGTAGTAATTTTGTTATCTTTATCAGTGGTAACATTTTTATGTAACTGAATTAGCAAATGTGCTTTTTAATTTAAAATTAAATCAGTCTCAGGCTACTTTTACTAAAACTGTTTCACAATGAGACTTACATATTTCACAATTAATATTTTTGATTAACTTATTTTTATTTAGAAATGTTACACCATAAAATATTTAAACTATACTGGAAGATAACTAATGTGTAGTGGCGATGGCTGTGGTGAGAACGCCATTATTTTTTTTCATGAACATCCCATTAATATTTTTCTATCCAACATACATAAATAACCATCCTTCTAACTTATAGATACCTATTGATAGTATCGGTACATATAGGTAAAGTACCACGTCTCTCTGTCCGTTCTTCTGTATATTTTTATCTTGAGTAATTACTTTTCCACTACTTCTACACTACTTTTTAACTATTTTATACTAGTTTCTACTACTTAACACAATTATTACTATGTCCTAAAGAAAAAAGCATACCTTGCGGGCGTGCAACCAAGATAACATTAACGCGAGAATAAGAATAAAAATAAATACGTCCAAAATAAGCAAAGCCGCGGGCACAACTAGTTCATAATATAATCTAGACAAATTTAGCATATAAACTTGAGTGTAAAAGTAATCCGTACAACAAATATGTTTTGGTTGGAAGATTACGCGATCTTTGTATACCTAAGTATTAGTGGCAAAACTTGGCAGTGTTTCATTAACCTCTAACTTAAAATATCAGAACCATCCCAGCTTACTTTATGTGTAGCATTTATTTAATGAAGCTGGTTTAAGTTTTCTCAAGGTTTCTCTGAACATTCGCTTAAAAGAGAACAGCAACCATAAAGTTAGATGAACGCTTTATGTTGGACATAAAACTGTAAGTGATTTCAAGATGGGATCATTTTCCCTGTGTCTGACTGGACGGTTCTTTCCTTTGTAAATGTAAAAATCAAATGCATATTACAAAATTTACCAAAACTTTGTACACATCAAATAAATATAAATTACTAGTACATATTTACCTGCAGCTTCGCGCTCATTCACATAAAGAGGTATAAAAATAGGTACATTGTAGGTATAAAATGTAGCCGTAGGTATAAAAATAGGTACATTGTAGGTATAAAAGTTACTTTTCTATCCCTCGGGAGTAGTATCAATTTTCGGGATAAAAGGTACCCTGTGTCCTTTTTCAGACCTCGGGCAATGTGTGTGCAAAATTTCATAACGGTCGGTTTAGTCGTTAACGCGTGAAGGCGTTACAAACAAACAACCAAATAAACGGACATACACATTTATAATAATTAGGATAGGATATTGCTAATTGAATGGTCATATTATGGTTAGCATCCAAGTCATTTTGTAAAGCATTTGAACCAAATATAATTTCTCTTTCTATACATTTCTACGTTAAATGATGCTACTGTACCATGGATATTACAAAAGCAGAACACTCGTGGAATTATAATGTTTTAGCGCTTCGAATGGCCGTGGAAAACACACAAAGGCCTTATATTGTACAGTTAAACGATATATTAGATGATACATATAATGGTGGTACTGCCCATGAATACCTATAGGTAACAAATAACTATAACATATAACAAATAAATAAAATTGAAGTGTCTGTTTGTGATTTTAAAGTAACAATTTTTTACTCAATGCATATGAAAGTATACATGATACTTATAACGAAAATGTATTTTTTTTGTCTATCTGTCGGTCTGTATGTTTGTCTGTCTTTCTCTGTCTGTCTATCTGTTTGGCTGAGGTAATCTTCTAATCGGCTGGACCAATTTTGAGGGGACTTTCACTGGAATATAGCTGAAGGATATAACTTACGTTATAAGGCGTAACATAGTCTACTTTATAATATTTTGCCACCAGGGGTCTCCCATCCAACTTTCGACCGCGCCCGACGTTGCTAACTTTTTAGATCAATTGAGATCTAGACAACAAGTAGCTCTACCACCTTTGTGTTATACACCTTAAGACTACACATAACATTAAGGTACTCTAAATACTAGATAATAGATATCCACATTACAGATATCTACCACACCACAGGTAACAAACGACGTTCATCAATTCAGAACGGTATAGACGGATGGGACAACTGACAGTGCCAGCAATCACGGCTAATTGCCCGCCGCACCAAACCACACGTAACATAAAAATGGTTTATTGCAACAAACAAATCTGAAACTAGACCATAACTTCTCAAAACTAATCCGGATTATATCCCAAATTGAAAAGCGCTGATAGTAAAACGATACATCGACAGATATTAAGAGTCTTACAATTTGTCATCGTTATCAATTCATTACTGTACATCTGCTTAGCTATGGTCTCCCTTTAGAGTATGGGTCTTAGATTCAGACCACATTTCACAACTCTGCCCGAGTGCGATTTGATAAAATCCACACTCCTTTCATATTTTTAAAGGACTGTCAGTTGATTAGGTTCACTAATTTTGACAGGTCTGATTTTAAAATAGGCTATCAATATAATATAATCAATAAATAATCTTTAAAAAATAATTTGTTAATTTTTTTTATATATGTGAATTCAACGTGTCATCCAAGAAACGGCTTTCTTCTCCCGGCGCTCCTTAGTCACGTATTATGTCTGATATAAGAGGAAGCGCAGCTAATACATGCTGATCGGGACTAAAAATATTTTATTAGAGCATTTACACGAAAATGCCAACTGTGCAGAAAAGGAGCACCAACGTAACTCTTGACGCCAATTTCTCGGTTCAAAGGTGCCCCGTTGACTAAATGGTACTGTATAAACTCATCACCTCCTCCGCGCCGCCTCTTTCATGTAGAGGGATTTCGCTCGTTCATTCACCTTAAATCGACGTCATTGCGAAAGGCAAAATAGAGCACTTCTAAAAAAGAGTTTCCGATAAATCGAGCCCATAAAATTTTTTCAATATCCATTTACTAAGGAATAAGAACGGATTATACGGAAACCAAAACCCTTTAATCCGGGTAAAGGTTATTGAAACAGCACGCACGCAACGCCTAGAAATACGTTTTGTGCCTATTACATACCCATTACATTGAAGCGTTTATCAAATAAATTACTTACACTCGTACTGCTGGCTCGTGGTTGGCTTACTCAGTAACCTGAAGTAGTAGTATTTTGCCATAGACTGTATGGCATTGAGAATACTATACTATGTTTTTTTAGTCCATTATTGCTATTTTTGACACAAAAAATTAAGGTAGTTTCAAATGCTATTTTAATTTATCGTAAGTAATTTATTTTTTGTATAAGGCCGCTATGTGACTTCTTAGTAAAAAGACTCGCCTTGCTCCTTATAAGAGAGCTAGGCTACGTAAAAAGCAAAGCTACATTTTGACGGGTTGGTTTTCGTTGGAATAAAAAAAACATGGTAGATTTTTGTATAAATCAAAAGACATTTGATTTTATTTAAAGTTCAAAAACTAATAAGTTTTGTAATACATTGTATTGTTCTTCCCATATAACTTCTCTAAATTGGAAATTCTAAATTATAAAATCTGTAGTTAATTATCAATTTGGTACAATTTTTATGACATTTAACTACAGAAATAATATTATATTTCAACAGCATACTTTAAGCATTAAGCTACACAAAGGACATTTTAAAATATGAAAATAATCTTATCAGAGCTCGAATGAAATAGCCATAAATGGAATACGAGAGAAATGTGAGCAATTCTCACTATCATTAATTACCTGTCAAGCACCTATATTACAGAAATGAATAAGACAGAAATGAGTGCAAGTAAAAACAAAGAACAATTCGCTCACAAACACTGCCCCAGAGCGCAGTTTTCATTTGTATCACAAAAGCGGTTAATGTAAATGGTTGCTCTTTAACATTTAGCTCGATTACATCTAACGGCTGCCATTGTTTTTATCTAACAAAACCTTATAAATATGCAGAGCTTTTCACGGGTGCACTGTCATCCAATCCGTCTGCGTATACTTTTTTATCGAAACTCCAACGATATGAAAGGATTCTTTTTTACACCTACAGTTAAATCATATAGAAATCCGACCCTCTCGACACATCTTTAATTAGATCCTTACTCGTCGATGTTCAACGCTGATAAATGATTAAGCAAAAAATAAATAATTATAGCAGTAGTAATGTTTTTTGGCCTTTTTGACTCTCGCTACGATTAAAAAGTATATATTAATGCTGTACCTACACTTGCTCTCAATTTTTTTACTTTAAAAACGACTTTCATATTTCAGTAGGTCTTGATAGGTACAAAACATCTTCATGAATATTTCATTAACTTTTATTAAATGAACAATAGAGAATGATTTTTCATGGCACCTACTATTTTTAGATCTTAGCTAAATTAGCCCTCGTAGGCCTTTCAAATGATACCTACATAGTTACTGCGCAAAATAATGAAACGATAAAATAAGTATATTAGAAGGAATTGTCACGAAACCTAATACACAAGTTGCTGTGTACGCGTAAACGCTTCGTGAATTTTCCTCCCTTACTGTAAATAAGGATTATTGGAAACCAAGCGAATAGATGGATACATATCTTATGTATTGGGAGTACGCCGCAAACTTAAGGCTGCAATGTATCAAATTTCGCTATAAGTTCTTGCTCGAGGGAATATAATACGGCTTATTCTCGCTCGGGCAATTTCCTTATATTATTCGTCTTTCACGTGCTTAGGGACCTTTTATTGCAAATTAAAAATCTGTATTGTTTTCATAAAAATCCTAATGATATAATACCGGGATCTAGAAGAATGAGAATTTAAATTAAATTGTTTTTGTGAAGACATGAAAATGCCAATGTTTAAGATAGAATTTAGGTCACGTCTCATGGATTACGGCTTATTTCCCGCGTCTCTTTTTCTTCGTTTGACGCTAATCCCGACGGGTTTCAGAGATTCGACCTCCCTCGCCTTCGTACGTTCCCCGTCTTACGAGTATATTAGTCTCAAGGTTAAATCATATCGATTAAATTAATATATACATTACGGCTGTGATTGAATTCTTAATGCAATTTCAATTGATTTGATTTATCCGTCCGGATTGATAAGACAAAGAAGGGTGACCACGAAAATAACTGATTACTTAATCAAAGTATTTTATAAATGTCTATCTATAAAAAATATAAAGCTTGGCTGTAGAAAAAGTTGGTGATACTTAATGGAATGCCTACATAAAAGATTCAACAAACTTGAAGCTAATTGCTTTTACAATTATCAGGTATTCGGTGCACAAAAAGGTAAAGGTCTGCCATTTTTACTTTTAAAGAGGTTTACTAAATCACCATAGAATCATTTAACTTGCAAAATTATACAAATTTAGTAACATCTACTCGACGAAAATGTCGGCGTTTATCATCATAACTGAGCACGGCTTAGCCGCAAAAAGGGTTCAATTTGCATAAGACAATAGCAAATTAAAAGACAACTTATCTCTAATCTAAATTACCATTGCAGACGTAGATAGGTATTATATTATGATCTGATATACGGAAACATAAAATAAATATGAAAAAATATATGTAACGAGATGGGACAACATCCCTAGAATAATACTGAGCGAGTCAAGAAAAATAAGATAGATAACCAAGCTCAGTCAGAGAAATCGGTGACCTACTTAAACGTAAATTAACTGGAAAGGGTTGCTTTGAGCGGGTGTCCAACTGCCTTAACAGACATTTGGCTAATGTACCTTACATTCTTCTTTTCCACTCCACGACGTGATCTAAATTCCTGCTCAAGCGACTAAATCACACTCAAATGTTGGCTGATTTCTTTGTCACAATTTTACGTAGGTGTATGTTACCTACTTAAAAATTGTAACATTATTGTGTAACGTTACATTACATTTATTCTGATAGTTCTGATAACATACGTAAATGTTCAACAATATACCTATGTCAAAATGATAGAAATATTGAATTAATTCAGATCTTTTTTATTTATGTTTAATAGCACATGATTTGAATCATAGAATGTTTATATGCTCATTTGATATTAAATTCAAAAGAATATGATTCACTCTGCAACGTTTAATCGATAAGAAAAAATACACTATCTTCAGTTAAATTTAGTTAATATTTTTTATTTAACTTAACTAACCTGAAAAATATTCCTTCATTTGTTCAAAATAATCCGAAAAATTAAAGATCATTTTAAACGATCATAAGGTATCTAATATTAATTATAAAAAGCAGCAAGAGTATTTAATTACTTTAGTTCGATAAAACGGACAATACGCTTTGTTAAAATCCCGACAATGGCGATGACAAACAGTCCAGAAACAGAATCACGTTTGCCTTGTCACACCACAAATTGTGCCACAAGGACAGTGACTCAATGTGATCTATTATCCTTATTCTTTATGTACACTCCACTCTGTTATATCTATACAAATAAATAAAATTGAAGTGTCTGTTTGTGATTTCAAAATTATTTTTTTTTACTCAATGATTATGAAAGTATACACGATACCTATAACGAAAATGCAATTAAAAAAATTTTTGTCTGTCTGTCTGTTTGGCTGAGCTAATCTTCTAAACGGCTAGACGGATTTTGACGGGACTTTTACTGGAAGATAGCTGAAGATCTAAGGCGTAACATAGGCTACCTTACTTTTTGATAAATCCATTAGGGCGCCCTCCACGCGCATGCGCGCGCAATCGCGGGAGAGCGGGATGACATTTATGTTTAAATATGTATTCTTTTTTGCTTTTTAAACGCAAGCGAAACCACGGGGATCAGCTAGTATTCTATAAAATAAACATCTATTGTATCACTGTTTATGTTAATGAGAATTGTATACGTAAAGTTATTGCATAACGTAAATTACAACGTAGTTCATTCATTTTATTTTAGTACATACATTTTACTGCACATAAAGCAATCAACATGAAAAACCAGTTAACAGTTGTTAGTCTTACACAAAAAGAGTTCCTTTAATAAAGAAAATAAATTTACTATGAAGCTTTAAGGTTTAAATTTCATTTCAGCATACATCAAAATATTAACTATGATGGCATTTGTAACATTATTAATACCATGTTTACGAAGATTACAGTACAAATTGGTCATTGTTCGATAAATATACAAGCTCGTTAATCGTATAGCATCGCTAACTGATTTACCACTTGATGGAGTGTCGAACCGTTTTAAAAATAGATTAAATTTTATATTATTTCATGTACAAAAAAGTTATACTTTTTATACTTTCTATCATTCCAATTTAAACAGGGACTTGATCCCACTTTTTTATTTTTGGTAACGGCAGGATATTGCGTTTTGGTAGAGACACAAGGTTACCTATATGAGGATATCACTTAGGTTTACGATTATGTTACCTTCCAGCTCAATCTTTAAGACAATGAACACGATGTATGTATATAAATCAAATGAGCCTACACTTGATTTGCAAGTATCTATACAAATAAATAAAATTGTTTTGTCTGTTTGTTATTTCAAAATAAGATTTTTTTACTCAACGCATATTAAAGTATACATGATACCGATAACGAAAATGTAATTTTTTTTTTGTCTGTCTGTCTGCCTGTCTCTCTGTTTGGCTAAGTTAATCTTCTAAACGGCGGGACCGATTTTGACGGGGATTTCACTAAAAGATAGCTAAAGGTATAAGGTAACATAGACTACTTTTTTTAATCCATTAGCGCGCGCATGGGCGCGCCGTTGCGAGAGAACGGCATTACAGTTATGTTTAGATTATTAGTTAGTGTATTCCTTTTTACTTTTTAAACGCTGGTGAAACCACGGGGTTCGGCTGGTTATTTTATAAATAACCTGAAGCCACGCAGAGAAACACAAAAACATCATGCCAGCCTAAATCCGATACGAATTCATCGTTTTATCGCAGTATTCCTGTGGTAATCTGGTAGACCACAGACTTACACATGTATGAAAATTTTCAGGTTATTTAAACATCGGAATGTAGGTCAGATTTGACTTGTAAGATTTAATAACTCACAGACGGTAAGCGGGCCAGGTGAAACTAAATAAAAGCCTGTAAAAATAGTTTCTTTCGGCGTTTGAGATTTTTAATATACTTTGAGAACTGAAAAAATATAATAAGAAAAGATTTTTAATAAGAAATTTAAAAAGAGTTTGAATCACTAATTGGGAGTTATGTTTTCAGAATGGGATGCTTGTGACATATCACATGCTGATGCTTGTAACATCCTGTCATCCTGGGTAAATAAATAGAAATCCAGAATCAAACAGAAGAAAGTAAGGTATCTGGGCCACATGCTTAGACACGATAAGTACCAATTACTTCAGCTTAAATGATGGCAAAAGTTAGTGTAAAATTACGAGTTCGAAGAAGAAAGAAATCGTGACTCTGAAACATCTGAGAGTGGACTAACATTACAAGCGCTTAACAGCTATTCTGCTTGGCACAAGAGCGAGATAAATTCTCTAAGCTAACAGCCAACCTCTTTAAGAAGCACTTTAAGAAGGAGAAGCATGAAGCAGCATCTACCATTGTGAAAATGCTATCCATTGGTATGAGTTTTAAGGGATATCCAAGATAAAGCTACATTTTATTTTCTCACTTTTAAAACAGTTTTATACAGATGGTAGATATATATTTTACTAAAAACTTATTCTATTAAACTTCTTAAATATTGATACAAATTCCCGATAAAAACATATCAATCAATCTAACGTCTAAACTGCGTGTGAAATGCGAATTTAAATATTTAAAGCAATTTAATGTATTTGGTTTAAAACCAAAACCACCGAGCTTGAACATCGCCACACATTAGCATGAAAGGACAATTAATTTGGTAATTAATTAGTAGGAAGTTCGGTTGGTAACAAATAGAAGCGTGAAACAGTGTTTAAAAGTTTTGCGAACAGCTTTAATATGCAGATAAATGTCGGTTTATTTCGAAATTATAATGACTGAGATAAATAAAGTAGGTAGATCTCTCAATGCTAACAAAAAAATGAAGCCATTTTTAAAATGGTCGGGTTATAAAAGTGATTATGTGATCGTAAATAAACTAAAGGTACTGACAAGAAACTACGCTAGTTTTGTGTAAGTGTGTACGTATAAATACATGGAAGTACTTTTTTGGCTTCACTCAAATACAAGGCGGTGAGTAATGTACCTATTTCATTTATCTGAGCATAAATGACTGGAATCTCGTCACAAAATAATCTGTACGTTATTAAACGTCATTTAGACGATGACAGCGACGTTGCGTAATCCTAACGTTATTTTATTTTTGCATATTAAAAGAAGGAAATGCGTACATGCATACCTAGATATATACACAACACACACAGAAACGTTTTTATTGTATAGAAGGAGCAAACGAGCAAACAATACACCGTTAAGTGGCCCATAGATATCTATAATCAACTCCAGATCAGCTTAGTGTCCTATTGAGGTCGACCACAGATGCGTTGCTTCCTCTGAGGACTAAGTCGGAACGCTTCATATATGAATATACATAGGTATATATCATATATAATACAGATAAATTTTACCATAAATATACATATTACTTCTTGAAGATTAAAACTATTTTAATATTCCTGAAGATTGTCAATCTTTACGTCGGCGTTTGAAAAAGTTAACTTTGACTCTCAGATAAACAAAGTAGGTAGATCTATCATTCCTAACCAAAAATGAAGCCATTTTTAAAATGGTCGGGCTATAAAAGTAATTATGTGAGGGTAAATAAACAAAGAAACTGACAAGAAACCACGCTAGTTTCATTTAAGTGTGTGCGTATAAATACATAAAAGTAGCGTAGTTTTTTTGGCTTCACTCAAATACAAGGCGGTGAGTAATCTACCTATTCTATTTATCTGAGCTTTGACTAGGTAACAGCAAATGACATAAGTACTACGGTAATGTCGCTCACTTTTATGTACACCTTCCTTCACAATAACGATAACCTTCTGTTTAAAACAATGATGTATACCGCAGATGTATACCTTCCTATTTATTATTATAGAAGTAGTATACAATAAAATTTTGCAATTATTTACTCAACTGTGTTGTTATACAGATTCATTTAAACAACAACAAATATTGCGAATTTGTTGTTATTATGTAGTTTCAATAACAAACTGTATTGTAACTAGTCATCACAATAGCCAATTACTGACCTAAATGATTACAACAAGCATGACTTTTCAATAATTGATATTTATATATTTTATAGCAAAAATGTAGGAAATATGCAGCACATTATAGTTATAGTATTTTCTTTAAAATGAGCTTTTTTTACTTTAACATGTATAGTTAATTTCCGGAATTTGATCCTTATAATCAACACTATCCGATAGCGCGATACTAGGTAAGTTATTTTTTAAAATGATCTCCAACGATTCTAGGGTGTGAAAATAATTTCTATAAAAAGTCCTTCCAACATTTTGCTTAAACCCCTACAGTTTCGAATTTCTCGATTCCACACACTTGTAAAATGCAACCTGTATAGGTATTGCAAGATATTATTATAGAAGAATTACTTTTATTTATAACACACACTTATGTCGTTACATATTATTCGGAAGTGGTGTAATTTTTCTCTTTTACATATAAATATTTAGAATATAGAAAATGGAAATATTTCTGGTATAAAATGTTCTAATGATCACTGTAAGTAGACTACTGGTTTGATTCTTCGTTTCATTAACGAAAATTATAGGAATCGATAGCATGATTAAAATGTCATGAATCCTGGCTGCTGTATTAGGCTATGTACTAGCTAGACTATTCGAAATTTGAATAGAGAATTTCAATGAGAAGCAAATTCAGCTGCAAATAAATATTAATCCCGTGGCCGCAGATGTTCTAAAACTAAATTTAGTTGGCAAACGAAAAACGTTACCTCGCATAAAAGCTATCTACGAGAAGCTCATCAAACCGCACACTTGAACGAAATTCTGGTTTAAATTTTAATCAAATAGTGTATTATACGTTTGTATTTTAAATACCTAGGTTATAGCTATCATCATTGTCATGACCAGACAAATGGGTCCTCATCCCAAAATGAAAAGATCGAACTACAAATTGTAAACTATGCAGAAAATTCTGAGAAATTTAAACCCGATTCATTGCGCGTATTCTTCAAACTATATATAACTCCTGCAGTTACCCTAATTATTATAAATGCGAAAGTCCGTTTATTTGTTTGTTTGTTTGTAACGTCTTCACGCTTAAACTACTCAACCGATCGTTATGAAATTTTGCTCACAATTGCCGGGGGTCTGGAAAATGACATAGAGTACCTTTTATCCCGAAAAGTGATATTACTCCCGCGGGATAGAAAAGTAACTTTTATACCTACAATTTACCTACTTTTATACCTACGGCCTCTTTATGTGAATGAGCGCGAGCGAAGCTGCGGGTTAATACTAGTGAGATTATACTTTAAAATGCGATGAAAGGCATTTTCAATACGCAGGATTAGGTAGGCCTAACAATTCTATTCCCATTTCTCCGTATCACGACGTTGAAGTAGCAATGTATTTGGTATTGTAACCGTAATTCAATTGCCGTATTCTGTTTGCGCGGAACTAATTATTGCCGGTCATATTTTAGAAGCTGTACCACTACAACGTTCCAACGCTGGTCAAAATGCAATTAAAGCTCGCCAACCACAGCTCCGAGGTTGTGACAAGATAAGCATTATGGAAATTTAACACAGTTGCAGATGTTAACAATGTAACACTTTGCCAAATATGTGTACGCAGAGCAAGAATAACGCGACGTGTTTCTATGTAGATGAGTTTACCATGCTCGTGTTTGTAGAGGAAAGGAGGTACACATATGGTAGTGATGTTCTGTTAGAAGAATTTTTGTAAGCCAACTGTTAATGAGCGGCATTAAAACAGCCCTTTCCTTTATTTTGATAGATATAATTAGTTTCCAGAATTTGATTCTTATAAGTAACACTATCAGATGGCGCAATAATACAGGGTGTTATTTTTTTTTTCAAAATAAACTTGTTCGTATCCCGGCTAAGGAAATAAGTTTTTTGAAAAACGAGTTTCAGTTTTCGTCAAAATCGGCCTCGTAAGTCCTTTCAGTATTTTTCGCTAATCCTTATAGTTTTGGATTTCCCCATCCACGCACACTTAAAAAATTCACCCTGTATAGTTTAGTGATATAGCTCAGAAATAAAAATATTTATATCATGTTCTATTTCTGCGCAGATATCTAAAGTAAATTCTTAGAAACAGTAGCTAGCTACTCAAACGAATTATTCGTTGAAACAATAATTATGCTTCAGGACTTAGTACGCAATAAGTTTTATACGTAATTCTACATAGTAATAAACTACTTCTTACGAGAATAATAATTATACATAACAAAAGTTGAAGAAGGTTGTAATTCAATGTATATTTTAATCTAATACTATTTACCGTTTAATTTTTCAAAGAATATTAAAACGTACTAACGTTTTTCTTAATAGTATAGTATAATATATTATTATCTTAGTATCTTAGCAATATTGAGTGATAGTGGATCAATTTAACACGTTAACGTCGCAGGTCACGTTACAACTATAAAACGAATAAACACGATTTTTCGTAAAATGACATTTTTATAGTTGTTTTATATGTATCACAACAACAAGTAACATCATTGTAATTTTTCATTTTTTTCTCTAAAATCATATTATTAGACGCTAGCTTTTACCCGCGGCTCCGTAAGCGTTAAATTACATATTACTCTTGAAACACTCTATCTATTAAAAAACCTATCAAAATCCGTAGCGTAGTTTTAAAGATCTAAGTATACATAGGGACAGACAATGGAAAGCGACTTTGTTTTATACTATATAGTGATAGTGATTACTTATGTCATGGTGACGCTTAAAAATCTTATTACCTTAAAAATATTGTAAGCGTTAAAATTCTGTTGCAAGATTTAACCCCTTATACAAAAGATCTCGCCTCTCTTCTTCATGACAAACAAACAAATCTTTTCTATAGATAAATAATTGGTTATTCGATGCTCGTAAATACACATAGTGGAGTTCAAGCAGGGTACAAGCATATCAAACAATAGTTGTTATAAGGAATTCATACCGACACCCTCGGGACTAAGGGATTATACGTCGGTTCTCTTGAAGTTACTGTAAGTGGATGTCAAGATTCGAATATGTATATTAATATTTGGGATATATGTATGTACAAGGCAGTTAGATAACATGTTCATGTTTACATTATGTATCCTGATGAACGCCTTATCGCTTTAACCACTCAATCGATCTTTGTAAAATTTGCCACAATGCCAGTTATCCAGAAAAGTTTCATCCAAAAAAAGATACTCCTGAGGAATATAAGAATAACTTTTAAACCTACAACCTACTTACTATTATATCTTTTTACGGCCTCTTGATATGAATGTTTTTTTTTACATTTACGTTATATGTAGGAAACTAAGTTCTAACTATTACAAAAGCGAAGCCGCAGGTGAAAACTAGTACTTATATAAATTCAGATTAGAATGCGTGTTACATGTATCAGCGGGGATGTACCATCGCTGTATCTACATATTATTATCTAAAATAATTTACCCTTTCTGTAAACCGGTGTGGAACTGTGGACGCCGTCTTACTGATACACGTATAAGGCCATGCAAGTTTTTAAAAATGTCAACGTATCGGCTCCAAGAACCCGTTCTATATATAGATAGTTACAGATGTGTATAGGCGGCAGTTAGCATGTATCGTCAGGTAGAATGTATGCTGGTTCGTGACTCAATTCTTACAAAAATATGCCTTCATTATAAAGTATGTCAAAGAACAAAAACAATATAATGTCTATTCAGCACTTTATACATTTCACATTTATTTTTTCCATGAAATGTATTCATTGGTGTTATTAAGACCTTGGTTCATTTAAATGATTTATGTTCATTGTTCTTCTAACTTACCTATCTTACAGTTCTATCTAAGTTACCTATCTTATAAAACTTAGTCATCAATGTTTCGTAACTATAAGTATGTCATAGTTTACTTATTTGAGATTATTAGACATTTGATGGAGGTGTAAATTTTTAACATAACCTGTTATGTCATTGTTATATACACTGTTGCTGTTATACGTTTCAAAATAAATTTACTTTAAATTCCATAGTCCTTTTAACATCTCATTGCGTTGCCACTTTTGATAGCGAAGATGGTTATCTCATACATTGTTGAGCTGGAATCTACACTTCCCCCTTGACGCGGATCTATAGATGTAGTGGTGGAACCTCCCCGGTCGAATCACAGTGATTCTACCATCTTCCAAATTTCGCACACAGAACACAAGATTATCTATGCCTTGGTAAACGAGGTCCCATGCGGATGTAGTCGCAGGGAAAACTAGCACAAACTTAACAAACCAAACAACCAAATCGTGGAGCAGGAATGTTACAACGATCAATGTAAGGCTCAGCTCTACAATTTCATACTAACTTACAGCAGCCGATTAAAACAAAAAACCCCGATTTCTTGCGTACCGATGAAAAATCTCCCAAATGGCTTCTACATTATATTACCCGCCACAAACTCACTTCGCCTGCTTCTTTCCTAAGCGATTTTTCATGAGCTATACCGCGTTAATGTGTACAAACGCTCTTGGCTTCGGCGGCATACTTTGCTTTTTCGCAGGATATAAATTATTCTCAGAGCAGCCAACAGGCACACTGAGAATCCACATACAGATAACTCAGTTATTTTCACATTAGTTTTTTTAACCCGACTCACATACCTAATGGCAAGGGGAAATACATTTACCTTTCAGAATAAGGAAAACGCACAAATTGCGGAACGTATCACATAAGAGGTACTTTCCTCTTACAATATGTGATAAAAATCTTAAAATAACCTCGTAAAGTAGGTAGTAGGTACTAGTCATATTGCACCAGAATAGGGCTATGGTATCCCCTGCCTGTCGTAAGACGCGACTAAAAGAGGGCTTCCGGGGTTGCGGGCGGCAAGAGTGGGAGCTCGAACCGTCCGGCCAACGACCCCAGGAAGGACGGCGATATGCTTGGGCGCATAACGTAGTAAACACCAGCAGATGGGGGTTGAACAAATGATCACCAGGGCAGAGAGCCCGAAAGGGGCTTCGCGCTTGTAGGACTTCGGCGTGGGTCCAATAGAGTTCGCGGAGTCCTCCACTATGCTGTGGACGGCTACCGAGGGGGTTTTAGTGCGTTAAAAATGTCACATAACCCAGCGTCGCTCCCAAGGCTTCGGGTACCTTTTTTAAAGATATTATGACAAGAATACCTATAATATGACATTTATAAAAAATATGTTTACATGTCCTTGGCGTATTTCAACTTCGTAAATCTTAAAAACAATCTGGACGTAATTTTCGAATATTATTTAAAGAAAATATATTTATTTCTCTTAATAAATATGTCGCACATATCATGTATAAATTGTAAGAGGAATACAAATTTAAGTCAAGTCTGCTACAATAAAATACATTAACATGCGATTCCGTGCTTTGGAGGACACTTTAAGCCTTCGGCACTAGTTGCCTTCGTTGAACACTCGTAAGCTTTATCGGAACCCTTAGGTGTAATTTGAAAACACCAGTCGGCCACGACAGATTTTATTTTATCCGACTAAACGTATATCGGCATAAAAACATTTCAATTTTAGGCAAGATTTCCACTTTGTTAGCGTTGGTTTCAACAAGTAGGCATAAGTAACATGTACCTACTTAAAAGCGCATCAGTTCTTGATATACATTGCTTATAAGAAGTCAAATTAAATGTAGTCAATCAGGAAATTACATTAAATCTGACTTCTAAAAGGTCTGATAATAATACCACAAGCAATCTAACAATTGGTTCAAAATATTTGTTAAAAAGCTAGTAACATATAAATTAAATCAGAACCGGTTGACGACGCACGACTTTATTTTAATTGAAATTAATCCCCTAATTAGCATCCCCTGTCCAAATTTGCAAAATAAAGCGATAAAACTATAATAAAACGCAAATTTCTATTTTTTTATACCTAAATAAATATTTTTCTACATTATTAATAGCTTCAAACTCCGCCATGTTTTGATAATATATGATGGGTGGACTTCTTACTTGTGTTTTTTAAGACTGCAGATCAATCCAGCATGCAGTCCACCTGATGATAAGTACCGATTTATGTCAAGAATGCCCAATGTATACGCGCCTAGCCCTGATAAGCGACGTGATCAGTATTTTCCGCTTACGCATACCGAGGTAAACATGTCAGTTGACCAATGCAGTATTTATACAGATCAGTCCACTGGCATCGGTTGACGAGGTCATACATATACGGTTTACGATAAGAACTATAAACATGAAGTCGGCTCTGATTTTATTGACTTTCGTAGTCTCATTTATATGTGTATCGCATTGCAAAGATCTCATTGTGGGCACCAGTTTTAACCACAGACTTGTGTGGCAAGAGAAGGCTGAGTACAACGCTATTCCTCTAAAGAAGAGAGTTAAAGAAGCATTTTTTTCTGATCCCGGTCAACAGATTATTAAGGTACGTATACATACACATGAGCTATTGTCCGCGACTTCGTATGCGCAGACTATAACACGAATATTGAAACTCTACCTAACCCTCTTTGTAAAAATGTAAACAAGCGCACGTATTTGGCGTTGAAAGTTTAGTAACTTGCTAACTATAAAAATGAAGATAAATATAATGTCACATATAAATATAAATCATGACCCCGTTTGTAGTGACGTATAAAAAGACACATTAAACTTATACCTATCTACATTCACTCGAAATCATTACCCTCCTTCTGGGGCAGTCTGATAAAAGAGCATCTCGTACGAACATATAATAGTTATGTCTTATTTATTAGTCTCTGCGGTAATTGTGTCCATGAAATACGAAGTATATTTCATAATATTATTATGTGATATAGAGTTATGACCTGATAAATTTGTTTTATGTACCTTATTAAAGTGGAAAACGGTGGTCTTGCAGCCCGAGAAAAGTATAGAATTATAGTAATCCCGTTGCTGCACCTTAATCCTGAGATTAACACCATTAATACTTGCACCAAATAATAATTGTATGCCTGTGTTCTGTAGCCTTTTAACGCACACTGACACACACATACTATAATATGATTATTGTATTTCTTAATATAACTAAAGTTAAAATCTTAGTTAAGATACAAAAAGGGTGAAATGATTTTGTACCTACCTATTTTTAAAGTTAATTTTACTCATTAACCTCGTTATCATAATCTGGCTAGCAGTTAACCTTGACACAACCTTTAGCGTTAGTAATTTAGAAATAACAAGATAAAGTAAAGCAATTTGCGTATTATTTCACTAAAACTTCGCTCTTGTTCCATAAACGATTTGTTTGCAAAGTAAAATAAAACTTATTTGCTCTCTAGAATTGTACCTACAGTTTAGTAGGTATTGTAGATTTTTTCCGCACGAGTTCTGTTGTAGGAATGATTGTTCGCAATAACATTTATTACATATTTTGCTACATACCTTTAGTGGTCATTTATCTGAATAGCGTATTATGAGAAAAAAGTTCCTTAACGCAGCTTGCGTTCGTTCTTGCCACCTATGTAACGTAAGGAAAAAGCATTATTTTCCCATCTGATCTTTGTGTGTGTCTCTTTTGATATACGCGTATATGTGTGTTTGTGTAATAGTATCGAAATTCGAGCAGTAAAGCACCATGCGCGGTCAGTTGTTTAACCTCAATAATAAATAGGTGGAAATCTTGTTAGAACTTATTTGATCTTAGTCTAAAAGTACTTAACGTAGGAAGCTGTATTGTCTCATTATCGTAATTTTACATTAAAGTTTAGGAAAGTTTGTTTGTATTGGTTTAACAACTATTCATAACAATTTATTCATGACGCTGTTTCCTTCCTATTACTTATTTTATTCAAGAATTAAGGACGTCTTTACTTCATTTATCTGCAAAACGTTGTTGGCGACTTAAGTAAGCTAAGTCCATACATTTTGTATGAGATAATCATCTCGCTCTTACGACTCACCTTCACTCCACCTATCACGATGAAACATACATTCCATAAATCTGCATCATAATACAAACTACGATAAATGGATCATAGCGGTACATGCACTGAACACTATTTATAAATAAATAACTTAGTTATGGTAATGACGTGTTGATTATGTTGCATAAATCAATTATTTAATACGTTAGGCGTTTAATACTAATTTATTTTATTTACATTTGAGCAGATATGTAAACCGCATATGAGTAATTTTAACACGTACCGTATTACGTTTTAAATACATATAACATTTTTAACAGAAAATTCTTCAAAATAATTTTAGAATCTATTTATTACGTAAAACAAATGTATATAATGTATATTGTGTTATATGTGTAGTGTGCAATCAAGTATATTCATTCATTCATTCAAAGAGGACCCTTTTCACCGATCACCGCTGTTGGACTTCCCCTTAATACCTATAGCTACGCCAATAGCGATAACTGTAATGTACCTATAATATTATATGTTATCGTTTTTCTATTGCAGGGTATAATAGCTCGTGACCTCGACCACACTGATGCTATTGCGACCATCACAGCGGGCGGCGTGGGACAGTCCTACGCTAACATCAGGATGAAGAGCGAGAGAGGCTCCGGTCTTAACTACCAAATAGAAATCTATGTTTAAGAACTGTATTCTTCACAGCATAAAACAATATCTCAAAGTTTCTTTTTTTTCTACAGACCTGTACGGTACAGGTACAGACCTGTACCGTACAGGTCTGTAGAAAAAAGAGAAAAGTAAATTTTATAAACACAGTCCACGACTTATTACTACATGGTTTCTCAAACTTATACTCAAACTGAATTCAAAAACTACACCGAAACCTTTTAAAAAATTAGCTAAGTATATATAAATAAGGTATTTAATCAAATTAAATGTAATGTGTGAGTTTATTACTTGTGGCCAGTTGTGCTAAATCTATGTGCGTTTTTTATTTGTTTTTTTTTTCTCACATGCAGCCCCCAAATTTGTCGCGTAGCCCCTTCAATTAACTGGCGTACCCCGAGGGGTACTCCACTTTGAGAAATCCTGTATTACTGTTACAAGTAGAGTGAGTTTACGTTAGGCGTTGCAACTTAATCCTCAAAAGCAGTGACCGGCTTCAGGAAGTGCAGTTCTCTTTGAAACCGAATAGTCAAATCGAAATACAAGTCTAATGTCTATAACAAAGGCTTGGTTTTCTTGGTTTTTTACCCATAACACCAGAAACACAATTATTTTTAATTTAACATAAAAAATATAAAACAAATTATCAGATTTAAGAGTCGTATTACGCAGTTTCCTGAATTGAAAAGATTACTGTATTATTTATGACAATACGTACTTTTTCTACCAATGTAATCAGTGGCAATACCATTAGGCAAAACGAAATATATGTATAAATGAATCAACAGGTCTTTAGTTTGATTTCAATACCAATCTTATTACGTGGTTACTTATGAATAATTAATGAAGTATCTAACCATTACTTAATTTAACGACAACGTTAATTTAATGTGTTTCCATCCACTAGTCTGTAATATATTGAGGATTGCTATTGAAGTATAAAACATGAACCCATTTTCTTTTAACCAAAAGTGTTAATAAAAGAATTTCGAGTTATAATAAATTAAATATACTTTATGAAAGTTGTTTGCTTTTTAACTTTGATACTATGTACCTATATTTAAATAGAATGTATGTTTATACTATTTACTTATAGTGTTTATTTTTATTTATGTTTCTGTCTAAAAATCTATCAACAGTTTATTTGATAAATTATTTAACGAGAACAACCAACACGCGACTTTAGAAAACCCGTAACTTTTATTTCTTAACTAGCTGATCCCCGTGGTTTCGATTGCGTTTAAAAAGTAAAATGAATACATATTGAAAACAACTAAAGTCCCGAGGTCCCGCGAGGGGGACCGCATGCGCATGGAGCGCGCGCTAATGCAAAAATGAAAGTAGCCTATGTTACTTTTTAGACTTTCAGATATTTTCCAGTGAACGTCCCGTCAAAATCGGTCCAGCCTTTTAGAAGATTACCTCAGCCAAATAGACAGTCAGACAGACAGACAGACAGACAGACAAAAATATGCCTTTTTGTTATACATATCGTGTACACTTTTATTAAAAAGTTGTTACTTTAAAATCACAAACACACCAATTTTATTTATTTGTATAGATTTGTCACTATATCTAAACACTTTTATATACAATGACGCATAAGCACAAGGTAAACTACTATGTTTTTATAGCCAGTGTATTTTAACATAAATTACAGCTAGATTATTGACTTATTATATTTTGAAATCATTGAGATTGATTTATTTTTCACGTTAATTTTATATGAAGTTACATGTTATTAAAAACGCCATGAAGCAATTATATAAGAACAATTTGATCTATCTATACATTAATACGTGAAGCGAAATGTCCGCATCCTTTTTTTTCGAATACTGCGCGCATCAATAGTATAAGATCAGACATACGTAAAAGTTCATGCAGTGGAGATTATTCAAAGATAATATTTATGTAAGATAATATTAATGTATAATTTATAACTGTTACAAATATTATTAAATTAAACAAAATAAAATATTTACAATACAATCAATCTGGTTAACTTTGACAGAACATCACTATATTTTTTAGCCTACTTTTACTTTTGTTAAATAAGAGACAGAAGAGTTTACATAGTTCATTTTCATACCCTTAAATTATATAACACATATAATAATCATAAAATTTATCATAAACTCACAATTTTGTTGTGTGTCAAAGTTAGCACCACCATATGGGTAACTTTGACACAGATGAAATTTTTCATAGGATTCTTAACTTTTATACATTTAAAAGCTTCAGGGTAACTTTGACATAATATATTACCAACGTAAAAAAGTGAAAATCACACTGATTTGGCTGTTACCCTGTAAATCAAAGTTACCCCGATTGACTGTAATAATAAGTTATATACGACTTTCTATAATAAGGAATGTTTTTTTTAATATATTCCTACCGATTACTTCACATATTACGCAAACCTTCATTGATTTATTATTACAGGTTTCCAGTAGACGGCTACGTGCCGTTACAAGCAGCGCCGGTCAAGGAGTGCGCACGAGCAACTCTGCTCTTCAAAATGCTAGACGTGCTTGTCGATGAGCTGAACACCTCTGATTTGAAACCCCCCGTGACTGCTAAGAGTAGTAAGGTTAGTTTGTGTCTATATTTGTAGTATTGTGAATGTTAACTATGAAAACATGTTTCGTCCACGCAGTAGTTAGATTTGTGCTGCGGATACCACGAAGGTATCTAATAGGAACAGTGATCAAAAGGTGGTGGAATACTTAGCGGTTCGACTCCGGCGACACCACCGCCACACCTATTTCTACCTTATAAGTTAGAGTCTGTAACAATTATGCACTCTAGCTTTTAGTAAGTGGCCACTGACGTCCATGGACATACAACCGCAAATAAAATGACAGTCCTACCTGAGGTCGAACATAGATGCGTTGTTACCTCTGAGGAAAGTTAAAACGCCTCGAATAAGTATGTCTCCCTAACCACACCCTTCAAACAAGAACACAGCAGTGCTTAACACTGCTGTTAATAGGTGTGGCGATGGTGCCGCTGGAGTCGAACAGCAAAAGGTTCTATCACCATCAATTGCATGCTTATTACACAGAATACAGAATTTAAGTAGAACCAATACTTAAATTCTGTTAATCAAATACAATTCCAGGCTAAGTCGGAGTCATCAAAGACAGTTAAAGAGGAAGACTTATTTGTTTCTACCTCTAAATTCTGTTAATCAAATACAATTCCAGGCTAAGTCGGAGTCATCAAAGACAGTTGAGGAGGAAGTAGCTCTTCGTATACACAGCTCCAACTCTATATACAGTCCGCGCGCGTCCCCACACAACATGATCGACACACAAAGTGCTGAGATGAAGAAGATATCCAGAAAGGTAGCTAACGTGACTAGAAGTTGGTAAAGAGCAAAACCTAGTTATTTGAAATCCTATCACAGACGTAAAGAGGAACGTATTTTTGATTTTTGGAAGTTAATTATCATGGTAGAATTTAATTCTCACTTGTTATAACGGTAAAGAAACTAAGAAATGAGTAGAAAACTTTAATGTTATGTGATAAATTTGACCATAATGTTAGGTTGACCATAAAGGAGTTGTGTCCAACAATAGGAGAGTCATGGGTTGATAAATGAAGTATTCTTAATTGTGTCAAGTGCAAAATGTTAAAAAAGTAGTCAAGTCAAGTCAAAACTATAATATTAAAAATCATACCCAATTGTAATCTAATTTAACGACCCGCATGTCGGAACGGTTACCATACCGGTCTGACGCGCAATGGGTCCCGGATTCGGTTCCGGCCAAACAGATTTAGATTTCTGTTCTGGATCTGAGTTTTTGTGTATGTATGTGTTCATGGCACCCGCGACACAGGAGAAAATCCTACTATGGGGCTATGAGTGTTGAAAGCGTTTTTTTTACTAACCAATTTTATCATAACTAACTTTAATTCATTGTATCCAATATATTGTCGTTTAGAAATCATTACTGCCTCCAAGACATTACCAAATTTGTATCTTTGGTAGTTTAGTAATATTTTTTTAGTTTAATTATTTATGAATAACAGTTAGTTGTTAGTCATTTAAACCGCTATTCCACAGGCGTTCCTGATCTCCCTCGCTCGCCTGGTGGTAGCCGAGTTGGGGAACGTCCTCCGGCTGTCTTACGTGGTGGTGGGTGAACTGCTGCCCAGGTTGCGAGGGGCTCTAGGTGTGAAGACCAGGTGCTTGCAGCCTGACCCGCACGCTGTGGAGTTCTATGTTCAAGCGCGGAGTGAAGGGTTTGTGAGTAGAGAACACTTCATTTTTATAAAATAAAAATAGTAAACGTTTACAATAGTATGTAGTGTAGTTACGAGCAGTCATAGTCTAATGGTTGAAACTTGGCTTCTCAATCGAGGGGTCCAAAGTTGTAATCCCGGGCACGCACCTCTGATTTATGAGCGTATTAAAAATTAATTATCACTT
>DWPV01000188.1:0-35608 GCA_018251915.1 Urbanus proteus proteus
ACCGCATCAAAATCCGTTGCGTAGTTTTAAAGATTTAAGCATACGTAGGGCCATAGAGACAGAGAAAGCGACTTTGTTACTAAACTTACATCAACAGAAGTAGAAAATCCACCGGAATCTTCAGTAGCGGTAACAACAAGAGAGTAGACGTGTGGTTGTCGCAGGTCCTCGAAGTCCAGTTCCTTCGCCAACTTCACGATGCCCGAAGTAGGTCCGATGTTGAACGTGCCGGCGCCCTGGCCCTGTGCCTTCAGTGTGTAGCGGATCTCACGATCAGCGAACGACTTAGCCTTCACCGAGATGATACTGAAATTGAGAAATTTACAAGTTAGGCACCACAATAATGAAATATTGTTATTGCCGAGTCATCTATGTAAATTTTTATGATAGGTTTCATTTGAGAGTTTTTGCTGCAAAAGGAATTCTTGTAACCTGATGCCCGAGGGTTATTCGATAAACATAATTAAGGTACAACTGAATGCTCGGCGCATTTTTCTTTACTATGTAATTACTGTAACCATACCTTCTCTACCACTAGACAAATTATTTCATTTAAGGAAGTTTTAATATTTTTCTAAATTAAAATAAAGTACCACATGCTTTTGAAGTAAAATGTGTGCGCAGTAAGTAATCGAACTGATAGAGATAAATAGTGATGTTTATAGACTTACTCAGAATCTTTCTTCTGGTTTTCAGCTATCTCAGCCTCATAGCTGGGCAGGTAGAACTGTGGAGCGCGTTTACCACCGACAATACTCAGCCGTTCTTCAGGAGTAGACTGGAACCGTCGCTCGTCTACTCGGCCACTCTGAAATTATAAACATTTAACATTGAGATTTAGTAGAACATATTTTTTCATAATATAGAAGTAACTAAGGAACACGTTGTCCACGTCACGGTAAGTGGCCTCGAATAGGTAGGTATACCACACTCTTCAAACCAGAGCACAACGGCACTTGACATTGTTGTTATTATCAGACCACCAGACTCAAACCTCAAACGATTCTACCACCTTTTAAAATACCAAAATAATCAAAGAGTGATAATATAAACTTCAACTCGTAATTTAATACTTCGAAATTCCTACTGTTACGCCTCAGTAGCAAACAAATTAATGTTTGGCGTATCAAATTGTAGTAATTATGACGGTAGGCACATAATTATACATCACAAGCTAAATAGAAAATGACTAAGTTTAATACAGGAAGTATTAATTACGTACTTCATAATATTACATGTTTCATTTAGACTATTCCTGAGTTACTTATGTAATTGGTACAAGGGTGGGCTTTATTGACAAGTGATGATTATTATATTAAAGTAGCAATAGCCGTCCTCGTGATGGCTAATGGCCAATTCCGCCTTTTAACATCTATTATCAAAGCTAACGGAGATTTGCGTCCTTCAGGCACCTACCAAAAGCTAAAATGCAAATATGTTTTATCATACTCCTTACCTGGTCCTCAGCCTTGACATACAGCACGTATTCCATATCGAGCTGGAAAGGATCCGTGCCTCTGGTCCTCACAACTCCAGACCTCTCATCAACTTCAAACCTCCCTCCAGTCCGGTCTCTGACGATGAAGTAGTGGATGTTGTGGTCGGTGTCAGGATCCCTAGCTTGCAGCGTGAAGACCGGGGTGTTGGGCGCGGCGTTCAGCTGAACCACCGTTTGCATGGGCAGAGGTCGGTTGATGAAGTAAGGAGGCTCGTCATTCACATCCTTCACGTGGATGATGACGCGCTGATTGTCCGTATCTGAAATTATTAAGTTATAGGTATATAAGTTATTTTACGTCCCACACAAATACCGAAAGGTTAACAGGTACTCGTAATCAGTGTTATTACAAAATTATTCCACGAGATGCGAAAATGCTTAAAGGTTATCTGGGTAACATTTCCAAATATAAGTTTGTAGAAATTGATCGTTACTCGAAACGACCGAAGTCCTACAAAATAGGAAACTTTCAGAGGAAAATTACTGTGTTTAAAGCATAAAAATAACTAGATATGTTTACAAAAGCTGCTAAAGAGAGCAAAAACGTGTTAAAATGTAGTTGTTACACATTCACACAGCTCAGTGCAGCTTTTAACAGCGTTGCACTTAGGTTTTCCAGGCATTTGGCCTTAGTCGGACATGTTTTTTTTTAGAATTTAGTCCAGCCAAAAATTTCTACGTCTGGACTGTTTTAAGTCTGAATATTTAGAATCAAGCACATAATATAATATCCATTAAAGGCATGCCAATCATCTTGATTTTTAATATAAAAGATTTAAAAAGATGTACTATTATTTCCAACTAATAAAAGATATTTTAAGACCAAAACACAAAAATTCAGAGAAATATAATGTAGGGTCCGTATTTTTTATACTTTAAGACTTGGCCACCCTAGTGGCAAAGGAAAATCCTATCTCAGCTGGCTGTAATAGTCACACAAAATGTTAGTGCATGTCGACGAGCAAAAAGTTAGCGTCGGCACTCCTAGAACCTACTTTTGTCAGCTAATGGAATAACGTGGATGTAATTTAGACATTTTAGCACCAAATTTTCTGCTTATCTCTTAGCAAATCCACATAAGCAGGTACAATAACATAAGCGTAGGTTAATTACATATTCGTGTGATCAAGCACGTTAGGGATTAGTTCTGATGTTTGAATATTTGATTCTATCTGTAGAATAAGCTGATTTGGTAGTTCAAGTGGATGTTTATAGCTCTGTGGCGTTGTTATATCCCCAATGTCAGGTAAGTAACATCGAGTGTTGTAATACACGAAGCACATATGTTATGCTTTTAGTTTTATGGATATTTAAGTCTTTAAGAAACCATCTTTGGCATTCGGTGATAATCGCAATGTTAGCCAATAAAATAAGATACCATCAAATCTAATAAGTAGATGATTCGGCCAACAATACTTATCACGAAATTAGAATTGTACCTATTGAGGAGTGTGTTACAGGCCTTGTCTAATCTGTCGGAAAATGTGTCGTATGTAGTGGAATATACAATAACTACGTACATATGTTTATTGTTTAAGATATCAAAGTTATTGTATACATCTAAATCGAGCGTCAGGCTCGAGAAAACATATCAATTAAAGGGGCTAATTAGCGAGATTGCTTTCCATTCCATATACGAGTATTTTATCTATAATAATAACTTACATAGGTACACAAACTCATACATGTTAGCGTGTATTTAGTTTCAGCCGTGCACACACCAAAATTAAATCCTTTTTACATGTTTTACTATTAGAAATGCAAATAAATATAATACCCTAAATACAATTCACAAACAATTCATTTATAAAATACTATGTCTCTCGTTTATAAATTCAAATTAACTTTGTAGACAGGCGAAAACAAACAATAAAACATCCAAAACATAAATAGGGCAAGGTTGCTTGGTACTTACATTTGAGTGCAACTGGTTGGTAAGCATGAAAGAAACAGATAATATTTAATTAGTACACCATCACCAAATACATTTACACAAATAAACATAGTAATATATTAGAATTTATTATACAGGGTAAATTTTTGAAGTGTAGGATATGAAAATCCGAAACCATAGAGATTAGCGAAAAATGCTGTAAAGACTTACGAGGCCGATTTTCATGAAAACTAAAACTGCATCATTAGAATTTCCAAAAATCTACTTTCCTAGTTGGGATCCGAACGAGTTCGATTTTCGTAAATCCTTATAGTTTCTGGTTTCTCCATCCACGCACACTTGAAAATTTCACCCTGTATAGATAGATTTCTTTATCCTTTTACGATTTTGAAATAACAAACGAATGTGCAATTTTACTAGTGGTATGTGGCCACTACCACCCTCGAACAACTTTAATCAACGTAAAAATAGGATTGGAGACCACTCTGATGTAGGCATCAGGTGCGTTGCTACCACTAAAGACTGGCGTATTGCAACTGGAAAACGACTCTCCCAAATCACAGTAACTTAACAATGCTATTATAAAACAGAAATAAGTGCACTAGTGCCACCAAATTCCAACTACGGCGGGTTGTACCACATTTCATTTATTCAAAAGTGCAAATTCCCTAACAGTGGCTCTCGGTGTTATCGTTAGTACACAGACAGTTCAAAAGCTACTGAAACAAGAGAACATCGACTAAGTAGTTTACAATACTGTAGGTACTTTGCATATTGTGACGTAAATTTTACACTAAATGGAAATATAGTAAGATAATGTAAAGTAGAGCAACACATAGGAATTATCACCTTAGATTGAACAATATTACCTACACAATACGATGTAATTTCTTCGTAGCAGTTTCGTAGCAAATCAAATTCTCATGATTAACTTTGTCATTGCACTTTATGTATTTATGAAGGCACCATTGTGCCCTCTTTGTCGATGTGTTTTGCATCTCATCCGAAATAATATATTTAAAATAAGATTTAGTAAGGTTTAGTTATATTCAAGACGGGTAATAAAATCTATTAACTTGTTAAACGTAAAACGATTTAGCAATCTTTCGTACAAAATATATGCAATTACAAAACATTAATTAACAAGACAGAAACGATACGCCGTATTCATTGAACACCGTCGGTATTCCTACAGGATTCCGTGAATCCATAGTATAAATCCAGCATTTTCCGTAATTCTATCCTCTAGATACTGTTTCGGATACAAATTAAACTACACGACAATCCAATAATACTCATTAATAATGGTAATTTATTGTACTAAGACAGCTAATCATGCGATGGAACGAAACCAATAATTATTAAATTGTAGCGAAAATTCATTTCATGAAAAATGACCTTTAAAATTAATAAAATTTAAGTAAGCAATTGTAACTTATTAGAATTTACAATATCAAAGTAAGGCAAAGAATTATTATAGAAAAGCTTTTCTTCTGTGTTCGGTTATCATAATGACCATACCTAAGTAATGAACGATGTGCGTACGATTAACCTCCTCAAAGTTAAGTTAAACACATCTTTCGTGTGCCTAATGTATTAGTCCCAAAGCTTGCCCTTTGGAACGTTATTTACGATAATTAGTAGCCAAAATAGCCACAGAAGCCACATATTTTTAGCGTCTCAGATAATGAACGGTCAGAACCCTCACTAACTACTGGCGACTCCAAATCCCTTAAACCTAGGGAGATAAGTTGTACCTAGCGACGCGAAGCGAAGACTTTAGATAAGAACAGCGCTTCTCAAATGATTGATCGCGCACTACCATCGGGTCACGAAAATAAGTATCGGTCGCAATTCTCTTTGTATACTCGAACAATTAACCCTAGTCGTATATGAACAAGGAACGTGTTGCTTTCATGCAACGTAAATTATATAGGTACGTCACAAACGCCCTGACATAATTGTTATCTATCATTGTTATAAAAGGTAGTAATTATCTAAATATCTAATGTTACCTACTCTCTACATGTACTAGGAGGGTTATATAGCTTTTGGTGGGTCACAATATGGAAACATAAAAATAACCGAGCCATAGCATACAGGTTGGGAAACACTGGAATAGAGGATCGTATTCGTACCAACCCTAAGCGCTACCCGCTACGGCCGCCTAGAGATTTTAGAGAGTAACTTACATAACCCGATCTTACACTCAAGATACGATTATCATCGGAAATTTTCCCCGAAATTAACCAAACAGTAAACTTATGTGTTTTGTTAGTTTGACTTAGACCAACACAATGTAATCAAATATTAGGTACCCAAAAAACTTTGTATCGAATTTATTACCTTCAGATAAAATAACATACGATTTAATGGGTAATAAATCTAGAAATTTTATAATTAATTCATACGCAGGGAGAGACTACGTGTATCAGAATTATAATTTTGTTTGCACTAAATGTGGTACCTACGACGTGTCACATATATCTTCGTTAAACATGCAAATTTAGTACTTTATGTCACGTTAAGTCTAATGCTAGTCTGTTTTACATAAAATATTATCAGCAATACAGATATATTTCGTAAAATAAAATTGGGCGTAGGTAAGTAAAATATTTAATCGTTGATTTTTAACGTGATACAAACAAAAAATCAATCAATTTTACTTATTACCTTAATGGTCTATTACCTTGGTCTTATTATTTAGATATTATTACCTTAATGGTCATTATATTCCTCTGATATTTATAACCGACTTCAAATTGAATGCATATTTCACTAAACATTGCCCGTCCTTTGCTATCCCCTTGGATTAAGTTAGAACCCTTAGTATACTAAGTCTCAAATCTTCCCTATAAGTTAACATTGTCATTACATACCAGAAGCATCTTTCTGTGATATTCTGGTGAGACGTACCTTCATAATACGAAGAAATTAATAGTTATTTTACACGATAGAACAAGAAAAAGTTAGTGAATTATATCGAACTACTTTCTGTACCTACTGCATTAAATTCTGCTTTAAAAATACCTATTTAACAAGAAAGGCAGTTTTCCAAAAAAGGATTGTGAAATGCAAGAAGAGCAATTTACAAAAGTGTAACGGTGTGGTCAGGAGCGCGATATATTAGGTACCACACAAAACAAGGCAATCTTTTTATCAAGCATCGCCAGTAATGTGACTCCTCTCCTATGGGAATTACCGGCACCATTATATAAATCCAACGTTTGTTGTATTTCCATTCCTTTAGAACTGGACAGTATACACAAAAGAACCTATCGTGAGTAACCGTTACTTAAAATGTTTTTTTTAAATATTTAAACATAACGATGAGGCAGACGGCCTACCTCATGGAAGTCAACGTCGCGTAGGGACATCTACAGTACCAGCGAAATCGGACATACATCGCCGGTTTTGGAAGAAAGTTCTCTTTTTTGAAAAATCCCATACTATAGCGCTCCGAAAACGCGCACAATTTATCAATTCCGCGATAATATTTGTCTAAAATCATAGGTAGTATAAACAAATAGTGAAACTTAAAAAAATGCAAGAAAACTCGAATTGCTTATTACGAAATGGAATTTTTGTAATTTAAATAATTTTATCAATTTTTTTAAAGGCATTCTTCAATTACATAAAGAATGTAATTTTAATGTAAGTGTTATGCGTTTATGTAATTCAATCCTTTTTACAAGATTAGATACCTACTTAACTTTGAGTGAAGTTCAACCAAAGGTAAACTACGTAAGTACACTCCCTTTAATTACATGTCTTATAAGTATGATTAGAGAAATAATAATTTATATTAGTTAATACTGTACGTCTTACACTTTCATTTATGAGAGGTCGTACAACTGTGTAGGTACACTGAACTCTAATGTATTGAGCTCTACTTCAAAGAACTTGTATACTACATTACATATCTTAATTACCTTTGACAACAATTAGTCATATTGAAGGCTCACACACTATTATTATATTCGATTTTACAATACATGACCTGAAAGCGTTCATAAAGAAAATTATAATATGGGGCTACGGCGGAGCACCTAATTTAAGGTTATCGATAATTTATTTTATGATTTCTATTATAAAACAATTATAGAGTTAAGTTACAGCTTAACTAAATATTCAAATATTGCCATAAAAAGTTGTGTTGTGTTGTAAGAAAAACTTTATGTCTTCATACTCTTCGACTTAAGTTTGTCATGTGACCTCATCTGCACGTATCCGAATAAAGATCATCCTTATAAACTAACAAGCATACCAAAGCAATATCTAACTTGTTTGTATCTTCCGCAATAACTCAAGATATCCTTGCGACAATAACAAAGGAAATAAGGTTTTGCATTTGTGTTCTACACTGGCAGAAAGCCAAAAAGTCAGCGGCCTTATATACATACACGCAGATACTCGTACACATCCTTTGTTTTTACATCACATAAAATAACATAGATATTTAGATACTCACTATTTGTTCCGGGCGTTTGCCGCTACAAATCTTTTCGTTTACTAACCATACGTGTACAGTATACATCATGATTCATGGAGCAACGTATTACGTATAAGGACGTGTTGCGAATGTTCCGAGAGAAAATGCACAAAATATACGAGTAAATTGAACTAACTGGAGATAGGCCGTCCGAAATCCAATTCTGCAAATGGACTTATGAAATGTTGGAACGTTCGCTGAATTCGTACTTCAAGGGACTTTTAAGTGTTAGTTACCCCTTTTATTGGAATGACGAACCGATAACGAGATTTGCTTTTCGTGCTAAACTATATTATCGCCTACCTTAATGTAGGTACATATTTAAACATTTTAAATAAATACGTACTGAATATAAAGTGGCAAAGAGAATTCCAAGGTACCAATAAGCAACTTCAATTAAATTATACGAAAGTAGGTACGTACTTAAGCAGAGATCTCAGACTGTTTACCAAATCCGCGCCGTTTAGGAATAAACGTCCTAAGCGACATATTATGTAAATATAGTAGGCGACTTGCCAAAGTTCCTTCGATCTTTGGCTTTTGAATTCACTAATTGGACGAATTAAACTTAGTCTTGGCCGACTCCCGCGCCCCTCTGCTTAAACAACTCAACCCTTAGAATTTAACGTATTATCGAAATAGGCCAAAGATATTGTAGGCCTTATTATCGGGTATGTCATTTTTCTAAAGTAGATAAGGATTGGATTTAAAAAGATTTTAACGTAAACCTAGTGCAAGTAGAGCGTTGAAAGCGCCCCTCTTCCTGCATCCCCTAATACTCCCTATTTGGCCTCGCGCCAGCCCCATTGATAATATCTGGCAATGCCGAGATAAAAACCACTTCCTCGAAAAGGCAGTTGTGTCAACTAGAGAGGTACTGCAAATCCTTATTATTCGTTATGCTTATTACTGCCACATGTTATAAAGCTCGTTATTCCATTCGTTTATGTAATCCCCAGTTCTTTTCTTCCCGTCTTCCGATTCGCCTTCATCATTAAAATGCTTGTTGAATTCTTAGCTCCTAACAAAACATTAAAGAGAGCCTAATAATACATTTATTGAAGTTTCTGCGAATGTATTAAGATTCCCTACGAAAGCAAAATTGACTTCATCAAGAAATTTGATGAAAATTTTTACTAGTCGTTTTCAGAAGCGACACATATGCAGCATATTCAAAAATATCGTTGAAATTCAAAAGTAAACAAAAGTATTCACCAATTCGTACATTTCAATTACTTCTCGGATCCGTACGGCGCTGAAGTTGGACTTTGGCTGAATCAATATCGCAAATTCAATTTTGATTCCTTGATTGTCGGGAGAACAGCGGCATAAATGACACTCGTTGAATCCCGTGAAATACGGCAGGTTTTAATATCGTCGTGTGCTGAGGTGTGAGGAGCAGGTGGATGAAGCTGGGGGTACACCTGCCACCCCAGTTCTGCGCATGCGTACACACGAGCCGCGTGCTCTCCTCGTGGCCTACGACCCCGACCACGACGGCCATGACAAATTGTAGAGAACTCGCATCAGTAGTATTCAAACTAGGGTATAAAGTTTTAATGATCCATTATGCACTTTTCCCATATTATACTGGGCTATCTGTGCTATATTTACTTTTTGCACACCACTCCAGACAATGTTTTATAAGGAAAGTTTGATTTGAAATGTTTATATTTTTATTTTATCCATAACAGACTAATAATTTCATATTGCAAAAGTACAGTTTGCAAATAGATTGAGCAATGATCAGACAACATGTGGTCGCCTATTATTTACTGCTATTTGCAAGTGTGTATTTGTGAATATTACAAATTTTAAGTCTCATAAAAATAGACTTAATCTCAATTAGATCTAATTTGCAAAAAACTAGTCCTCTTGAAAAAAAATTGGGCATTGGTCATCTACGACCACGCTATCGTCACCCTATTACTGTTCCTCGCCTCTTAGAATGACCATAGATTATGACCATACGAATTGAAACAGTTCACATAACTTTTAAAACGTTTTTTAGAAGAACTTTCAGGGTATGTATATGTGTATAGTTCCTTACGATGTTTTTCTTCACCGTTACAGCAAGTATTAATTTTAAGCCGCAACCCCGCTGGGCAAGAACGAATTTGTAGACTTTACATATGTACGTCTTTGATGTAGCGTCTTCTCCTTCCAAGCAAATATTTTACACTTGAATAACTCCTAAAATATTGAAAAATTGAGATACCAAAATCGATACTACTAAGCTATCATTGCTCCAGTTAAAAGTTACTGCTAATGGCAAACAATTTATTATGTAACACATTATGTTTATAACACGATTACATGTTATTGGGGTTTATGGGGCAAGAAGTAGAGCGCTGCACTACTGCAAGTCAGGTTAACATGAGCTAAACTATTCTCTTTTGCTTCCACTTCAGTGTAAACTTACGTTAAACCACGCCTTAGTTAGCTAACAATTAGTTTAATCATTAACGGCAAATTAATATCCTATCAATCCAACACATGCACGCAAGTTGTATGAACTGTGAAGATTTTACTAGTTGTGAAACGTTCAATATGAACGTAACGGCGGAGTACGCTCGACCCGACAATGGAGCGGTGAAACTTTGATAAGTTGAGTCTGGTTTGTAGGGCTGGCGAAGAATTGTAACTTATATGGAATTTCCGAGCTCGATTTTCAAAATGTGAAAAGGAAACTTTACCGAATGTAATATTAAAACGATAAAAAACAGGCAAGTTGATTGGTTGAGTTTCATTGTTATGGTCTACATCTTACGAGTGGCGCTTATTCAATGAATGCAGTATTCTGTAAGGTTATTTTGTGACAAGTTTTGAAAATCTTCAGAATAAAGACAGTAATAAAGAAAATATCATGAGGTAACCTGTGAACTTTTTGGTACATAACATATCAGGGTGAAGTGTTTGATACTTAGCGTGGTGTACTGTGGTCTATGCCCTTTTGAAAAATGACTCGCCTACGTCATAATCATGTACCCATTACTATACTACTGACAGTAACCCATTACTACCCCATTGATAGCGATCCTTTAACATCTTCGATAGTGGGTTCATGATGATGACCTGACGACATGACTCTATCTGCCAACCCTATCCCATGAACGTTATAGTGAAGCTGATCTACGTGCAGAATTCTAACTGGACAAGTGCTTTAGATGAAATTTGCAGAACTATTAATCTAAGTACAGACTTCAGCTAGGACATGATGTCCCCGCTCGTATACAAGATGTAACAGATGTTGGTTATATTGTGAAACTACAGCATGATGAAAATGCTGCAAGTTTTTAATGGACTAAGTTACAACGTAATTTTATTTTACATTCATATTTTAGTGTCACTTTTGCGCAAGTCATGCGAGAAGAAAACGATCGTAAAGCGTATCATACGTAGAGCATAAAACCAAAAGCTTATTAAATTGCGTATTAGTAGGTAGGTACATTACTTTCTTTTTCGACTTATACTTTGTCAAAAATACATTGTAATAAAAATGCAAATTTAACATTCATTAGAAATGTTACTCGAAACTTTTCATTCTCCTTTTACTCTTACCTGTTCTTGTTAAAATGATATTCGTCAAGAGTCAACTTTAAAATATGAGAAAGACACACAAGTCTAAAGTTACAGTTTGGAAAGCTCATCTGTTTTAAGGAATATATTATGTAGGAGCACTTTGGAGAAAGTTTTTGCAATGCTGCTCAGGCGGGTAAAGTGGCATTAATGTAGGAGTCCGTCCTACCAATTCCAAGAGCCATAAATCCTTGAAATCTGAATACCTGCGCCATTCGGATAGAACATAATTTGCTAACCAGTTTCACCGCATTTTGAATGCAAATTTATCACGTCCCAAACGATATTTAATCAAACTTGTAATATTCCCAACGTATCCGTCGGATTTTGGGAATCCCTTTTATATGAAATAGCGATACTCGGCTCGTGTGAAACATACCCCATTAGATATTCTATTCAGGTGATGTAGTGTTAGTGTTAGTTAGCTGTTTGATACGCTTATTGTGTTAATAACTAAAACTATTGTATGTTACACTGCTCCACTGTATCGGCGGAATACAGCAATATTATATTATTTCTCACAGAAGTCTATTTGGGTATCTACTTTTTGATCTAATACTTTATGTTACTCGTCTATTGAGGTTATCGCCGTAAAAACGGACCCGAGATGACCCCGTAAACTTTTTACGTTTTTTCGTATGTCGAATACGCAAAATATAGATGTACAAGGTGTAAGCTCTCAAATATATTTCCCAGAAGAGTAGATACCTACTTGTAAAACAAAATATGATTGGCGACGGTAAATACGATACAAAGTAGTTATAGCGATTAGTTAAATTCAATAAACAGTACACATATTAATTAAGGTAATAATTGTTCTTATATGTTGCTCTATAATTCTCTAAATACTTATCGAACAATCCAGTGATGAACAAGCCATATATGTACTTACCTGAAAAAAGAAAAAATAACATTTAATAAACAGTCTTATTAACAAAAATGATTTGGGAAAAAACATAATAACAATGTTGTTTCCAAATAAAAAAAAAGAATTAAAAAATCACTGACTAATATACATAAATGATTGGGAGCAGCAAAGGGAGAACAATAAGTCATAGCCTGATATTAAATTCCACAATACCTATACGATGTATGTATGTATTACACTTCTACTTCTACAAATATTGAATGTAAAAATGAATCAATTGATTAATGAGCTTGCTTGCTAATTAAACTAACTAAAATAATTGGCTTCGTCTCTAATATTTATCGATATCAACGAATTAAATGAAAACAGAATCCCAAACATGAAGAGCATTATCTTGTAACTGTCATTTGCGCAAGCAATTCATACTGTACAGACTAAAATAGAACACGAAGCACTGAGGGTAGAAATGATAGTAATTAATGAACTCGTCACTCGTTTATGACGATAAATGTAAGTTCACAATTACTGTTTCTGCACTGTGCACTAGCCAGAGCCGTTGTAAAATTGTACACTGCACGGTCATTGAACGGAATTATTGGACAATAAGCTACAACAAACTACTATTTGCTCCACAATTAGAAATATGGCACATGCCAAACCAAACCAGTGGAACGAATGCCGTTAAAATTGTAGACTACAGTGACGCTAATTAATGTTTAGATAACTCGAATGTAAATTGTCGAATAATGTAAGATCTCTGTGGGGAGTTTTGTTTTGCCGTGTTTGCAATTCCCGTTTCTAATGGCTTGAGAATTTCAGGGAATTCGTATTATAATGATCGTCAAATTAAAGCATTGATCATCATCATAATTCTTTAAAGTGTTATTATGATACGCATAATATAATATAGTCAAGTAACCTATACTTATACTTCGAGTATATTAGTACCTACTAATTCATTTAAAAATTAATATAAGGTGCATAAAAGATTGTTATTAATTGTGGGTTTTTAGGCTGAATGCAAACGTATATTAACTTAATCCTTTCCATTTGTATCAATCATAAAAATTAAAAAATGACACAAATTTTAATACACCAGAAACGATTAATATACCCTTAATTTATAATTCATATATTGTTCTTTTAAGACGACGATATGCAAACTAATAATTGACATAGAATAAATTATACGTAATTAGTAAAGCAGCTACGTGTTATAAAGTTCTTTCTCCGTAATAACGTATACTCCAGTAAAAAGTTAATGTCTTCACTTGTATATTTTCTAACAAGTACAACGCAACAAACGTATCGGTCTTTCACTAAAATATGTTACCATGTGAACGAGACTGTTGCTAAAATTGGAACCACTAGCAGTAGCACTAAATAATGCTTAGACTACCCGAATGTAAATTTGTACATGACGCCGTCGTCAATTCCGAATGTAAATTGCATCCACTGTCGAGCTCAGACGATCTCGGCAAATCTTATTCTTGTTTCCTATGAATACGTAATAGTAATTAACGTACATTGTCTGTTACATTATTAACACTTCCACAATTGTTTGTAGCGTCTCAAATATTTACTAATGGCTTAATTTAGCACACTACTGCAAAATGTGTGCATAAAACATCAGTGATAGTTTAGTCTTTTTAACTCGGCCCTCGGTATGTTTTAGAATTTATGTGCGTATTATTAATTAATTTTATCACTTGCTATAACGGACTGCAAGAGACCTACACAGCTGAGATTTTGAAAAAAATCTCAAAGTCTATGAAGTCCATGAATTCGCACTTCGCCAGCACATTGGACTATGGCCCAAACCCTTTTCACTCTGAAGACCCATGCCCAGTAATGAGACAGCAATGAGTTGATGATTATAAATTGTTCAAAAACAAATAAAGACTATAAAACGTACCTCATTTATTTTCACGCTGTACCAAATTTTTCGCAATTAAAACCTTTCTTAACAATACTTCTATTAACTGTCACAAATATGTATACTAGTCGAATCTATCTATACCTGAGACCTGGATACTGTTCCATTGCTATGAAAAATCGAAGATACGATTCGTGTCTAACCTAGTACCGCCATGAAAACAATTCAACGATCATATTACCTAGCTGATAAAAAAGCGACATTGACAATCATTACCCGGCATGAAACAATGAACACAGGCCATAAAATCTATAATTTGAACAGCGATTAGGTATAATAACGTTAATAAATAATCAGTGTAACTTAAGCATTGCGTGTCGCGGTCAATTTGTCAGGTCAGTGGCGTTGGTATACGGGCAAGGGGGCAATTAAACGGCTGTATGGCTTCGTACAACACTCTATTGATTGAGATACGCGAACGACGCATTCCGGTGCAATGTTTTGTTACTCGCTTTAGGGGAAATAATTAGGGGCAAAAATATTTAGTTTAAAATTAAGCAATGCAAGAAATTAATAATTTTGTGGAGAATTGTTCACCTCACAGTCACAGTCAAACTTGTTTTTTATGATGGAAGTAGCAAACGGGCATGCAGTCCATCTGAGGATAAGTGGCCAGAGCCGCCCGACATCTATAATCAACCCCAGATAAGATCACCGTCCTACCTGAGGTCGGCCACACATGCGTTGCTACCCCTGAGAACCAAGTTGGAACACCTTGGATAAGTATATCTCCCTAATTACACTCTGCAAACCAGAACACAGCAGTGCTATACTGCTGTTATAAGGCAGAAATAGGTGTGGCGGTGTTGACACCGGAGTCGAACCACAAAAGGCTCTACCACCTTTAAACCTTTATCTCTATATTATATAATCTGTTGATTATTATTATTTTATAGCTTTTACAAATTGTTCCAAATAGAAATCATTTTAGCTATAATAATAACAACAATTGTGTCAAAGGTGAATAAGTCATTTCAGTAATAGTCATATCCGAAAGTAGAGCCCGAAGCGAAAAACGAACTGCGCAGTGGGGCGCCGCCCGCCCTCCGATCTTCAACAATAAAATCTCGTTTAGCGGAACATAACTACCGTAGGATATAATTTTACCGCCTAATTGGAATTGCTTTTCGACAAACAAACTTATTCAGTTACCAAGGGATATCTGCGATAACACTTGACAGATCCAATTTTCGACTTCGCCTATACTAAACGCTTGGAAATAATAGTGTCAAGTTAATTCTTTTCCTTTATTTCGTAGATTAAAGATAAACACAACTCGAGCATTAGATTACTTTTGCTGCTTGCAAGAAGGTATGTACTAATCTTCGCCATCGGTTTCACAACATACAGTTATTTCTATGTAACAAAAACGGCATATGATTATGCTACCTACTTGATATTATTGTGAAAGTAGTAAGACCCTCAACGGTGGACTCAGGCACCGCACCACAGCAAAATTTATTAGACAGAAATTTGTCGAAAGGATGTAGAGAAAAGGAGACATACGTATCCGGGGCGTCTTCAAGAGTCAATTTAGTCTTCAAGGCATCTGTGAGCAACATTAGGAAATAATGTGATATTATCAGATGTCCATTGGTGGAAGTGGCCATTACCATAGCTTACTACTTAATATCGTATAAAAAAATCGTATCCGACTTCACCAACACACGTATAAAACGTTGTAAGATTCTATGTTACTATGAACTAGTTTGCTCTTAGATAATGTCTAGTATCGTTGTAACCACATTGATTTTGATAGCAACATTCCAGAAACTATCCGTTACTAAGCTTTTAAGCTACGCTTACCTGCTACTAAACAGATTGATACGGCTTTTACTATTAATTAGAGTATTCCGCGAACCGAGGGTATTAGAGGATAAATATCTATTTAAACACGGGGAAAGATAGCTAAATCTATCACTTAGTTGTTTAGAATTTCCCGAAAAAAAAAACTAGTTTAACATCAATTAAACTTGACTGAGAGCGGTAAATTAAGGTAATTACTAAATTTGTATTCATCGTAGTAGAATTTCAAGATTTTCATATTAAATTATGCTTATGAAAACACAGGTGTATTTAAGTGTTTGGCCTAGGTACAGGCAAAATATAGTTGCTACTGGGCCTTTATCTTTTTAAATACTAAAGGTATCGGGTACCATACCAAGCGATTGTATGAAAGAGTATAAAATAAGACTAACAATAGTCAGACTCACGAGCGAGTTTCCTGTAGAAAATGTTTACATGAATCGCCACATTTATAGCTGCAAGGGGCATCACGAAAATTAAATAGAGCGTATCGATGAAAAATAAGAAATGGAAGCCATTTTTAAAGTTCCTTTAAAGAATGTATTGAAAATGCGCCTGCTACGCTGCTACGAGAAGATTAGATACCGAGGTAGCCAAAGATTAGCAATCATATCATTCACTCAGTCGTATGATCATTCCTGAACAGAGTTATTCACTACAAATAATTCGTTAGTTTGCGAAAGTTTACATACGAAGTTAGGTATAAGCATCTTTAATTTTAAAATAACTGTATACTGCATACCGACAAATAAATAAACCTAAAAATAATCACAGTCTAAGTTTAAGCCTAAGTCTTCAAATAAAATAACAAGAGAAATTAGATAATTCTGTTAATATGTTATTAACAGTAACATATTAGATATTTTCTGTTCACACGAGGAATGTTTAGAGACCCTGGTCAAAAAATAATAACGCAAGTATTTCTTGAGGAGACTTGTACTTTTTATTAGGAAAATTAAAACAGTAACCGATTAATTAAAAAACTTGTGACCATAAGTTATCTACATGCAATGTAAACGTCCGCACGTGCCAAGCGTAATACGGTAATACGATAAGAGTCATCGGTAGCTGTAATTACCTGGGAAGGCTATTACATAGGCTGTGATTTATCAATTGCAGGCGTATTTTGATACTTATTACCAAACTGCAATTTCGTTAACCTATTGGCCGGAAGGCAACATGCATCAGTTTTCTAGAAAAATCATGCGTTCGAGTTGAATAAGTTTCTTCTTGATATCTCACGACGCAATAACTAATTATTCAAAATTTTCATTGTTTAACTCAAAATTTGCCTATATATTCTCTGTGTGGTCAAAAATACACCCGAAACTTTAGGAATTTAATTGATAAGGTGACCGCTCAGTTACATATGATTATTTATCATTGAAACATTCCAGAGAAAACAAAGGAATGAAAGTATCCAGATACTTCATAAACGTTCCAAACAAACCTATAAATCTTTTGATATGAATCAATAGCAAGATATGACTACGTGTGTGATCATATCTAAAGGCTTTCGAGAGAAGAAATCCTTATAGCTTACACAAGCACTCAACATTAAATCGATAACTTCGGAAGTAGTAATATGTATCTAACTCAAGACTAAAATGTAAGATTGAAACGAATTTTGTTCCATTCAGATCTGGATCTGACGACGTTAACATGAGAACTTTGGTGCTTAAGCTCTGAAAAATTAAGTAATAAAAAGCTGTCATTCCTGTAATGTCCGTCAGGGTTCAACGACCGCCGCTATTTGTGCACTAGCTTCGTAAACCGAGGGTGGGAACTAAGTTGGAAAGCCTGAGATAAGTAAGTCTCTCTTGCTACACTCTAGAATACAGCAGCACTTAACACTGCTGTTTTAGGCAAAAATAGGCGTGATGAGTGCGGCGGCTAAGTCGAACCAACGGATTCTATCACCTCTATTATTTACTGACAGCGTTTTAAGCTATAAAAAGCTGTCATTTCTGTAATGTCCGTCAAGGTTCAACGTCCGCCGCTATTTTTGCACTAACCCCGTAAACTGCACGTGCAGATTACTCGGCGACTTTAGCGAGCACTTTAACCTTTCAGCCAGTTTCAGCTGATATATTGTCCGACATAAAACAAGAGACAGCATTAATAGAGATTTTCATGTATTTACGTCAGAGTGATTTCCCAAATAACAGTTACGTTTATGAGGTAGCATTAAGAAATCGTTTTTACGGACGACGCCACCATTATCAGACTTATTTCTGTCTTATTTTTGTATATTTCCGCGAATTAAAGAGTGTACTACTGTGTACTGAATGTACCGACTGTGTACTGTGTACTGAAAATGCTTACTTTCAGCTGCGGGATAGCAAAGCTTATAATGAATATAAGCCTGCGTACTTCTAACAATGACTTAATATCATACAACGAACATGTTCTCACAATTCCTAGTTCCGTTACACGAAAATTGGCAATGAGTTAATACTGAACACTTCGGAAAATTCGTGAACGTATTACGACGCCCGGCTAACGGTTCGATGACCCTTAGTTATAGGTACACCATCGACGTATACACAGCACGTGCGCTGCGGATTATAAAGGGAGCGATTGAGGCTTTAAATGAAGGATAAGCGGACAATACATCGCGATTCTTAAGTTTTGTGTAAACTAGTAGCCGTATGAAAATAATATGCATGTTACTTTTGATAATTTACTAAATTAACATAACATACATCATAAAATAACCTATTGTTAATACCGGGTTTCGTACAGGTATATTTTCGAACTAAATAGAACACACCCTAGCTCACAAGTGCGCAAAATATGTATATCTATACTAAAAATATATAACATGATTAACTTTTAATTCTTAGGTAAGAAATTGTTGGAGTGCAGCTAACTGAACTGTAACAGTAGTAAAATATGTAAAAGGAAACCTATAATGAAAATATTCTATGTTTAACATACTTCAGTGCAGCTAAAACTATGAGCTAGTAGTTTAAAACTAAGTAAGGTATGCATGTTATACAGGCTTCGAACCTGGAAAGTAACTCTTTTATTTCTAATTATAGACAGATAATTACGGTTGCTGTCTATTTTTCCTACTGCTGGGCACAGGTATCTTCCCACAATGAGGTAAGACTTGGAACATAGGTACCTTCTCCACCACGATGCTCCATTGTGTGCCAGTGAAATTTAAAAGTGTGTGTTATGATATACCTATTGTTACGTTAAGAAACAAACCCATTTATTATCATTTTTGCAAATGAAGAGAAGGTCATTTATTTGACTAACGAAACCTTAACTATACGTAAACCGACAGTCACTTTTTATTTACTATTAAATTCACACAAATAAGACAAGATTCGGCGCTCGGTGGTTTTCCTCGCCGACATCTCGTTACCATTACTCATTCTGTAACAATACTTGTTCATTGAACTGAACACGTGTAGAGACAATGCGCCCATATCTTACTATCATGCACTTTAACCTTTCAGCGAAAAAAGCGCCCGCTTAAAACGCATTAAAATAATATAACGGTAAATGTACTTAGATTCACGCGAAAGCCGCTTTGTGAGTCAGCGACTTTAAACTAATTAGGATTTCCAGTCACGTACTGGCCTTACTCCCTTAATGAAGCCATTCAAGTCATTATCTTAGGATTCACGATGCAATGTTCGACATCAAAGATCCTTTCCAGTGTTGCCCTATTTTGAATAAAGCTGAATAAACCGTACAACACAGTTTAAGCGAAAAAAAATTCATTATTCTACCGACTAAAGTTTTCAGCCGTGGTATAAATTAATACAATATTCGTGCTATAAACTAAAGTAATAGCCAGTATATTATAATTACTGAACCTCTAAGTTTAATTAAATATTTCTGGCGCAATGTCAGTGACTCTTATATAAGTCTTGAACTATGCATCACTGGAAAGTTCAGAAATATCTTACAAATCAACAAATATTCCATTTAATTTAATGAAGAATGCCGTCTTCGTTTCTCTTGAACAAAATATATAAGACTGGGTACTTCATTTATGTTTTAAGAAAAAATCATAGCGACAGTTTTACAATTAATACGGATATTTTAAATGGAGTTGTTTCATGAATATCTACAAACAAAGCCTCGCGATCTTAAAATGAAGCACCTCTTAATATAATTGCTGTTCAAAATCAATAGACAAAACAGAAAACCATTCTTATCGAACTATAGCGATTTATATACTCATCTATCTTACTTTCCTTCGCAGACATAAACATAACGAATCAATAAAACGCCCTCTCGCTTTGGAAACGAACCAAGCCTCGGTTAAACCGTTTTGGGAGATGGAACAGGGGATTCAAAGAAACATAACCTCTACTAGGTTATTCAGTTCGTTTCTTGGAGATATTAAAGTTATAAATAGACGGTACGTGCTACTTTTTCGAATAACGTTGTGTCACCACATTGAAAAACGGAAAATATTTTTAATTGTAGAAATAAACTGAATAGAAGGTCGATAGGAAAAACAACTAGGCGTACATGATTGATCACTCTAGCCCATGACCATGTTAACCAATAGGAAAAATTAGAGTTCTACAGGTTGATTGCAATCCTATACAAAATACTGAAACATCTAATTAAAAAATTATAAATAGAAAGAGACACATACAGTACTTCTTAACGGGTTATTAATTATTTACCCGTGTGGTATGTACTCATATATTTCTTATTAATGCAAACTCATATAACTTTAGGGATGAAAACTTACTTATTGTAATACATAGGAGAGTGAACATTTATTAAAATCCATAAAGATAAAATAAATAGATCCAGCAGCATGGTATAAGCCGGTACAATAGACTCAATTTGCATAGAGCCAGCGCTACGTAAATTCATTTGGATGCTATAACAGTTTACAGTCGAAGAAGTAATTTGTGTGGTAAAGAAGGCGAATGCAAATGTTTGCGTGCTCGTTGCGCGAAATCAATAATTTCGTTTCAGCTGGCGCTACGTAGGTCCGTGGACTTCTTCACGTAAAATAAAATCCGTGGAACCAAATAATCATGAAAGAGTTTTAATATTTATTACTTTTGATCTATCGTTTGTTTTACGTTCACTTTTTTGCTTCAACGAGTAGTTATATAAAGAAGTATACCTTACTATTCTGTCAAAAATACCTAGTAAGTCCTTATAAAATTGACTTATCGCTTAAAATCATATTAACTAAGGCAAATTAATAACAACATATGATAAATTTCAGAGCGATAATACAAATATTAACCTTGTTTGATTTTTAAACGAGCTTCTACTTACGACCCCACCCTACTGAAATAAGTATTTCCAAAGTAGCTTGTAAGTACCACACCCTCCACTAATTCACTTAAAAGTATTCTTAAAAGTCTATTCAACCATTTTTAAACGTAGATGAAACAAATATAAAAATATATATAGCATTGAGGAAGAAAATGAGTTTAGGGAGATGCAAATGTTTATTAAATACCAAACATACATCAGCATTTAAATTATAAATTATAGTATTAACATTAACTATAGCAATATCAATCATATATTGTATAAGCAACTTGAGATGCATAAAAGATGCTCTAAAATAACAAATCAATAGTCTATATTGCATTTCCATTTTAAAACACATTCATCCTGTGAAGACTTATCTTGATCCCGGACAGAAAAATGAAGTCACGTTCTGAAACACACTAAGAGTCTTCTGCGAGAGAGATGCATCAAGAAAGCTTACATAATAATTTTCCATATCATAATATACTCGTTTGTTTATATGTTAAACATATTTGATTCAATATGATTATTATTCTACTATGATTTTAAATTAGGCAAGATTCTTATTAAGTTAAGTTTAATAACCATAATAAGAAACTAATATTTGAAACTATAGGTAAACCATTTAACAATCATTTACTATACACTGCTTTAATAATTAAAAAAGAGTAAGGCCAACTATGCAACTCTACCATGTCAAGTCAAACCAAATGAAACTATAACAACAATCACAAAACACTTATTGTCCCTCAATTTTAGCTTAGCACGCGCAGTTTTAAAGAAGTAAGGAAAGTATGAAATATGAGAAAGAGTTTTGGTGGGGTTAGAAATATTGCCAGTTAGTTTTGGCACCACTTCAGTTTTCATGACACGTTCCTAAGTAGCAGTGCAAACACGGAGGAAACAACTTCCTAAACTCATCATCTGCTTCTGAGAAAAGTTAGATATGAATTCTATTTCTTTATCGGTTTGTAGGAAAAGTATTTAAGGATTATAAGGACTGTGGCAGGAATATTATAGATAAGGCGGAACATACTAACATATCATAATGAATAATCGTATTATCATGTTCGTGCTGTGCTTCTAAGTCTAAAAGCATTCGTTCTCTTAGGAGATAGTAACATTATAAATGGCGCTTTAAAAACGCAGACTAGCTGCCAGAAAAACTAGTCTTTATCGCTTAATGCCTGTCATGCTATCCTTAACTTCTTGGATCATACTATTAACAAACCTGATTATACACAAACCTAAGTAAAAACTTGCTCATCATCTCCAAATTTTCATATAAGTATAAAGATAGTTTGTCTACTGTAGCGTTCTTCGGAGCCCAAGCACATGGTACGAGAAAGTTTCTAAACTCATCAGCGATACTTGTATCAAAACTTTCTTATATCAGACTTTCTAGATCCTAGATCAAAACAAAGCTTAATATACTTTAGTAATAATGATACTTAATCACTCTTCTCAGGCTTATTAATTTGTCATTATAATGTGTAATATATATTACACATAATAATTTTTAATCAAACATATAATTTAAGTTTAAAATTTATATAAGTACTAAGAACTTACTACTTATTTACAGTAGGACCCTACACGAATCCTTATATATTCATACATTTATTCAGTTTAAATTCTTAACAAAAGTAATGTAAATATCTAAATTTCACATATCATTTTATTGCGAGAATCATTAATTAAAAAACAATCTCAAAGTATACATAAATCGATTACACAAGCTCACCGAAAACGAACTTGCGAACTTCGCACAAATCTGGAAACACATACGAGTATATCCCTCGCCAAGTACCTAATCGGAGGGGCACTCACATTCATCCCTCGCAGACGTCTCGAAAGGGTGCTAACGTAGACAATGCGCGTGCTAGCTCCCTCCGTTTCTCCCGAACGCATAACGCCCCGGGCAATTTCGCTTACAGAACCACGCATACGAACTACCATTTAAATAAATTAATCTAGAAAGAACAGACGAAAATGTATATCTACATAACTTGGATTAGGTATTAGATACCGCCAACGGTAGCAGTAATCTTGTAAGTATAAAAATAAAGGGTAAATGAAAGTCAAGGTTTTATTCAAGGTGGCTGAATTAGTTTGCCCTTCGATTACGGCACCACATTCGCCTCAGAACTTAGTGATATTTCTAGCTGACAACTGTGCGAAGCACGTGTATAAAGGGTGTTTAAATCTGGTTTAAAGGGTGGTAGGTAATAGAGTTACTTATTTGAGTAGTTGCGACTTAATCCCGTAAAACTATGTAAACAGTCCTTAGGACAAGATTAACAGTTGCTTGGATTATTCCTAGATTACTATTTCTAAAATAGTAAAAGCAATTCAACACTTTCTACAAATTCTCTTGAAGTAAAGTGACATTTACACTAACGCTTACGTAGAATTCGTTACGTAGTCTAATAACACGTACTCTTATGTCGTCTTCAATGAAAATGTAACGGGTAGAATAAGAATAACAAATTAAACCAAGTGTTAACTAAATTACGCACATATTTACAGAACCATAGAGACCGCTTAAAATGACAATTTCGACAAAGACACTTGATACTTACATCAAACATTGTGAGACAAAATAATAAAAGCGGACAAAGCGAGTGCATTTTTACCTACATTACCCGGGAGATGAAGGCAATTTACTTGAAAAGGATTTTACATGGGCAACGCTACATCTCGGAGGCAATAAACCTTGTTTCAACGGAACGCGAAAATAAACAAACTGTGCTTACATAACAATGAACAGAATACAACAGACACCTAAATAAATGCAGCTGGAAAAAATAGCAGCATATCTCGTGATTTCGGTAGATCTACTCGTATCTGTGAGGAAGTTTAGTTTAGAAAACTTGTAGATAAAGAAAATTTTACAGTCCTATTAAAGAAAATATTTTCTTTACAGTTATAACCGCATTACTGTCTAAATAGTAAACTGGTGGACCGGTGGTCTGTCTGACTTTATTACAAAGTAAGAAAGAACATGGCCTCCATCCATAACCTCCTATGTTAAGAAACTCTTGAGACTCAAACGTTGATGTCCTTCATCGTTACTGTACCTGAGTGACTACTTATTTTACACTGCTTCTATTACCTAATAAGTTCGATCTCATATTCATTTCTTCAACAATTATAACGAATCCATTTCAATTTAAAATTATGTAAATTACGTATATTTTCTTTAGTCGCGCCAATTCTATAGAAGTTAATACAGATATTAGGTACTTATCTCTTTTCCTTTCTACACAACAATCCGTAAGATTAATTCTCGCGGAGATGAACTCCGGTAGGTATGTGACTGTCAACAGGAAATAACAATAACATAACAGTAACTGTAAAATACGAGTATAATATCATATCTAAAAGCTAAAAGCGCGCGTGTCGTAATAATAAAGTTTCAGCACTAGAATCCTCGTAAAAAATACATAATACATTTGTCCTGCTTCTTTTATGGTTACTTATCTATAACATTAGACCTAAAAGTATTTTCAATATATAAAAACACATAATATTTACTTCCCTACTATCACTTACTTAGTTGTTCCTTACTTTATTATTTAGTATCAATTATAGAACTTATACGATATTCCCTGACTTTTCTTGAGATTAGAAACTTGAGTTAAAAATTACGCGAAAACCCCTTATCGATTCGATTTAATTTTATATTTGCATTATTATCCTATTTACGAGATTATTTAGGTGACAAGTGATAATTTCCATTCAAATCATTACTTCACCGAACGGGAAAAGTTGTGAAAAATAACACTTTTAATGCGGTTTTATTAATAATCATTCCATTATACATGAAAATATCACATAAATGCTACTTTACAATATAGAGCTCAACTCTATTGGCACTAAGTAAAGTTAACAAACAAGCAGACAGGCCATTTGTAACACGAGGAGCCGCTAATGTAGAACTTGTATGGACAATACCTAACTTTACAATAGTACTAGCAAGTCAATAGTATTACTTCAAGTACCAATACATAAAATTACTGGAATTGCAATATTATTACGAAGCTCACACAATAGAATTCAAATATTTGTCGAAAGATGTTTTAACTGAGTGCTTGCACAATAAGCGGAGGGTGTCCAATAACAGAATTATTGCTATTGATTTTAAAGTCGGGAACAATCAGCCCAATTCCTTGTCGCGCTCAACTCAATTGCCCACATCCGTTCTCTCCCTTATCATGTACACTAATTTTGTATTACATTTCATAAGAAACATCTTGATACATCACGTGTTTACACTGACGTCTTGTTTTGATAAATCAAAGGCGCTTTATCATGGTGAGTGTTACGTGTATACTACAAGTGGTAACTAGTGTTAGTAGTAGTAGAAGTACTTAGTTTCAATTTAGCGGTCCCCTAACACGATGACTCTTAGATCAAAATATTACTATTGTTGTGAAATTTACTTGGCCAAAATATTTTATACACATTTATTAGTCTGGGTTTTTTTTATAATATTGATTTATTTTTAATTAATTGGCAAATAATCAAAACCTTAACCTAATAGGTGATGTAATAATCCCCGACTATAAGTGTATGTATAGAATACAACAACACTTTACCATAATACGTCGCAAGTACCTATCACTCAAACCATCTGAATGTTAAATCTAATTATTAAATAATTCAGTTAATCTGATCATAAACTAAACGTGTAAAAGAAAGCAAAAGCATGCAATCATTCACCATAAATCAACCCCATGCATCGTTTTTAACTGCATTGCGCCAGCAGAACTATAACTCACTCATTAAAAATGCGAATACCGATTACCGATTCGTTGTAATAATACTCGGTCTTTAAATTTTCAGGAAATTATATCACGCTACATATCAATAAAGGATATATAATGTAAAGTGGAGACACGCGTGCTTGCAAAATGTGTTATATCCGAAAAAAAGAATATACCGATTAAGTGGTTCAGTTTGGCAAAAACACGTAACGACTTATGTTGTTCGATATCGGAAGGATCATGAAAAATATGATGCAATGATCTGCAATGGCAAAAATACCTATAGGACACACAAAATAAAAATAAAATCCACAAGTTTTAAATATGAAATACAATACAAGATAGCTCTTTGCACAAAGTGATCGTTGAATAAGTTGAAAGTTGAAACCCTAACGACCCTACAGGCATGGGTAAGACCAACCCCGCTTCACCCCATGCATCGCTTTCAACTGCAATGCGCTACCAGAACTATAACTCACTTTTATAATGCGAATACCCATTCTATTATATCACTTCTATTGTTACAATGGTATTCCGCGACGGGCTTAACGGAGCGTGTCCGTGCATCGTGGATAATTCTAATATATGACATACGAGTAAGTAAACAAGTGGTCGTAATAGATTTAAAAAAATATTTAGGTGCCGTCAATTTATTAAATTCTGTTTTAAATTCCATTTTGAAAATATATTAACGAGTCAAACTTTATTGTTTGAATCATTAGTTGTAATCTTCTACTGTTAAAATACATAGCATGACTGTTAAACTTGTAATGAAACTTTACGACATTATTAGAGAGTACTAAAAAGTTGAAACTAACATGATGAATTCAAAAGTAAAAGCTAACTCCCGAAATACCATTCACAATCTGTCAGCGTGTACAAATAATGAGAGGTTTAAACCAACTTTATAGTATCATATATGATGAGTTGTATCTGCAGTTCCTCGTGCAAGTTTTCTCATTTATTTAAGTTTCAAGATTTTAACTCATAACTTAAGCGTGTACACGCGAAATGAATACTGTTACCTTAACATACCTACATACATTTCATGAAATAAAAGTAGAAGTTATTTTATTACATTGGAATATTTACTCTTCTGAAGTTCTTCCAAAGAACTCCGTACGCATCAAAATATTACTTTTCATTCCAAAATAAGAATATTTTCATATTATTTAGGTACTTCAGCCTTTCTGATTCGAACACTTCCATCATTTGTTACGTAGACTGTTTTTCACGCACCCCTATTTCTGTCCATTTTCTTATTGCGTGAGAGCGACAATATTTTCCGAAAGCGGCAATATATCCCGCGCCCCTCGATACCGTGTTTCCGCATTTCGCTGACTGGACTTTGGGTTACGATGTTCGACTAGCAAACGTATTTGTAGTTTGTAACTCAAAGCGAAAAGTACCAAAAACATTCTTTCTTCCGACGACCCCCGTGGCGGAGCGGTTATCATACCCGTCTGACGCGCAGTGGATCCCGGGTTCGATTCCCAGCTAGACAGATATCTCAATGATGAATTTAGATTTCTGTTCTGGTTCTGGGTGTTTGTGTATTTGTGTGTGTCTATGGCACCCACAACACAGAAGAGTTTGTTCAGTTCTTCAGCTCTACGAACAGTACAAATTTCATGCTTCTAGACACGCTGGTTTTAATTTTACAAGGGAGCACGCAAGCGAGGCCATGCGACACAAAACAAGTTGGAATATAAGTAAAACATAACCGATACTGAAAACACGGTTCACGGCGCGAAGTACATATAACTAAAATTGAATAATTTACTTTATAACTAAGGCAACTGTAGAGATATAATGATACTTACAGATGATATAGTTAAAGCGCTAAGCAAAGAATTACTAAGGTACATATTTTAAAAATCTCCATGAAAATCTGTATGTAGTTTTATTTTCACGTGCACAAAGAACGCAATAATGCGTGCACACACATATGTCTCCACACAACTTAAATCCCAAAGATCTAATTCATGTAGGTCCCCTCAATACCACATTTCCGCGTTTCCGCTGACTGGACGGGACGTCACTGGACTCAACCCAATGACGGTTTTGAATCTCTATTAAATAAATTGCCATTAAGTCCCCTTGTTCCACTCAATTGTACTTACAAATTTTACGTTAATGGTACTTAAAGTTTCCTAATTAATCCAACAGGAAGTGAAAAGCTTTAATGCGATTTTATTAAAATTTGCGGTCCTAATAAAATTTATGGTAAGCTTTATTAAATTTTAACGATCGTGAAATCTTCTTACGCGTAGGTAGGTATATTCGTTTACACTTCGACTTAGTATCTATGTTTTGAAAATCGTAATTTGTATATCTTTTAGACTTTAGAAAACGTTTAACAGGCCTTTGTAACACGGTATATCGCTATTTCTTATGAAGTTGCAGTTCGAATATAAATAATTGTGTACTATGACACCTATAAGGTGCTCACTAAAGACATAATTATTATTTGTGTGAACTGACTTCTTTCACTTTCCATCTGAAGCTAATAGCTCTGATATAGTTGAAAATAATAATAATAGCAACCATAATCGTCCGCATTAAAGCTAAAATAAAAAAGTCTCTATTTTCCACTTCCACCCTACCAAAATATTACCCACTCCTTTTCAAAGGCTAGTTACTGGTATTAATAGCACATTTAGGATTTTATTCGTAATTTGCTTCAACGATTTGTATTTTATATGATGAATAGACCTGCAATGTAGTAATGAATATGAAATGCAGTCGTTATAAGCACGCGATACGCAAATACATCATAACCACTTTTCCTGTTTTAGCGTTAATATATGTATAATAGCGTTTACCGTCAATCAGTTATTGTCCCACTACTGGGCATGGAGGCAAAATTGTATAAGCCAAATCTTGCGGGCCAAGTGCAAATTGGTAGACGTCGCATCGCGTACGCCTTCGAAAATTATTTTTATTAAACAACTCTCAAACGGTATAGGTTTGCGCAAGTTTTTCTTCATCGTTAAAACAAGTAAAAATAATTCATTTTTAATACAAAGATAACTAAATTAATTGACAAACAGATTTGTATTCACATTATCAACAAATAGAAAAAAATATTTAGCTTACTACTTTACATTACAATGTACCTTTGAGTTCAAAGCACGTTAGAACGTAAAGGTCAGAAAAGGTTTTTTATCCTGTTAGGAATGTAGGCACAATTGATATAAGCTGATTACAAAACGGTTTTACGTAACGCCATTTCTCTGACTACAGGTGCTTGGAACGATTCTTTTTTGCCCTAAAATGATCTAATCTGAGGTCATTATAAAGCGATTACTTAGTTTTTTGGTTAGCCCCATTGATGTACGGCAAACTGAAATGTTTGCGTTTGTTTGTATGTTTATCCTTTCAACTAAAAGGGTAACGTAAAAATAAGAAAACAATATTTCCAAGGAGCTTTTGAGCTTTCACTAACAATAAATGTTACTTTGGCGTAGGTATACGTAATAATAGTTTTACGTTAAACATATCAAAACATGGTCCCAAAATATTAACAATATCGTTAAGAAAAGAAAAAAAGTAAAACAACCGTTTGTCTATTTTTTTCAAAGTGGGATCAAAGTTATACCTATTATACGAAGTTTTGTGGCATCAATTATATTTTTATCGCTGTTTCTTGCCACTTTTTCCCTGACATTCGGATGAAGAATCATTAAACGAAGACCTGATTTTTTGTAAAAGTGCCAAATTATGCCTGTTATGAAAACACCCGGCTACGACCCTTCACCAAAAGCTAAAGGTCAAGGAAAAAAGATTAATATTTAAAAACAACCTCTAAGTTTCATAACATTTTGACACTAGATTTTGCTCGCGACTTCAACCGGTATTTTGCTGGCATCAACGCAGCGAAAATATACACTAGCTTTTTCGTGTGATCACTCGCTTTTAAATATGAAAGGGTTTTACATTCATCAAAATCGATCCAGTAGCTTTTGCGTGATACTCAAACAAATGGATAAACTACAGCTATATTAAGATATATGTAGCTGTCTGATTTGGTATTCCTTTAATCGTTACACAAAAAAGTGCTGGCGGGTTTGTTTAAAAACCTTTATGGAATAAAATCTCACGTATAATCAGGCCCGGGGCGATTAGGGGAGATACGATTAACTTAAAGTCCAGAACGCACAAAAACAATCAATCAACATAATGAAGACATCAAGCGATCTTAATAGAAGTCGAGCGTGATAAAAGATATTACCGTGAGTCGATGTGTCTTAAGGTCTTAATATCTTATCTGAGAGGAGATACAGCGAGCCACCCTTAGAACTGGAACTTCCCCATCGAGCCCGGGGCGGTGCGGGGGGCGGGTTGCGGCCGTTGACACGAATCTCTGACTGTTTATGTATCCCATTGGATTTTTTCTGTACGTTACTGTGCCGTGTTTTGTACCGCCTGCTCACGAATGGCCGTTTTGTTTTTAGATCGTACGGATAACATGAGCAAGACTGCTCATGTCGTTTCTATTATCATATTGCTGTTTATTTTAATAAAACGGACGTTGATGACGTTTTTTGTAACATTTTTGGCATTGTTTCGGAAAAATGTGATCTGTTAAGAGAATTCTTTGCAGTTGGTTTCCGGAATCGCAGCCGCCACACCTATTTCTAGTTCGAAGTATGTGATATAGAAGACATACTAGCCAGAACTATACCAGTAGTCCTCAGGGACAGCAAAGCATCTTCGGCATTACAGATACTCGACTCTTTTATTTGAAGCGACCACAGCTTAGTAACACTCGCTAGCTATGTAAGCTACCGATTCTTTACCCACCGTAATCGGAAGTAAAAACTTAACATAAATTCTGACCAAACATCAAGACGCAGATAGCGATCACCATCGACTTTATTCAAAAACAATAAATATTGTTATTAAATAAACTATATGTACGATAAAGAACACTTCATAACGACTTCGTGAAACTCTCGTAAGCATTGCTGGAATTTAGTAAACAAATTGGCCCGACCAAATTAATGGCGAAGATAAAATGTGTCAACGGATGCCAGTACAGAGTCCGTTGGCTATTTATTGCATAAATATTTATATGATTACGCTTACGATTTGAGTATATGCAAATGGATTAAGTAAATATTCAAGACGTTAATCTAGACAGTAATAGTTTAGTTAGTTATAAGATATTCATATTGAGATTAGCTTTGCCAGCTACTTAGTTCATGTGAACAACCTGCTCAAATGATAATCTCACTAATTTAATATTAAGTTTTTAACCCTCGTGCCTGCGCCGCAATGTTTTTTTCAGTATGAACTAAAAATTTTACTGCTATATTACCTATTACTATAATAGGTACTATAAATGTATTATGTTCATAAAAGTCTGATCACTTTAGAAGACCAAAGGATGCGAAATTTTAAAGAACAACGTCTTCGAAATTTTAGCACACAACAGAAAAACTACAAATGAGGACGTCATGTTTTTTATTTTAAAGTGTATTTAGATTCGTAGATTTTTATAGATAGGTATTACCTATGTTATTTATAGTATCACCTATTTTTATATGTAAGCATAGGAATTGTAGTATGTAACTAAAGAATGAGGGCAACACGAATACACCAATATTTAAACCGTCAACAAACGTGTTTATACATTTTAACCCAAATTCGTGACTTTTAATGAAGAATTTAATTGACTGATGAACAACTGACGCGCTGTGGCATGTTATAATTAAAACAAATTCGGGCAATTATACTGACGTACATACATACGGCTCATAAAAGCTCATACGAGTTAATACTAAAATATCCCAAATTACAAAATCTTTTACCATTAATATATCCCATTTTTTAAGTTATATTTTTGTTTTGTTTGTTTTAGCAACACAATATAGGTACATATGTTAGTTATTACTTTTATTTCCCATTATATGTAAGCTGCATAAAATCTATGATCAAAATGTATTGATGTAAATTTCGACTAATAACAGGGGGATCCAGGGTTTAAATCCAGGTAACAATTAAATTAAACCAATTAACGTGCGTAAAGAGAACATCGGTTTTTCATAACATTTAAACAGGCATGAAGTTATATAAGAACTGTGTCCAACAGTGGAACAGAAGGAGTTAATGATAAAAATATCACTATTACTAGATAACGAAGCAGCGTTTTAAACTAAAATAAATTTAATGGCTGTATCAAGTTATTATTTAGGCCTAAGTTAGTTTCAACTTTTCATAAGATAATCAGTCATCCAGAAGTTTTGATTGTTTTGTCTACGTTACGAAACCTTTTGATATAGAGGCAGTTTCAAAAGTTTTGCTTCCAGCCTTTATACATAAGCATCGCTTTACATGTAACAGATAAAATATTACCGCTTTAATTCACTCCATTTTCGTTAATGTCGAGAGAATGTTCAATATATTCCACGAAAGAATGACAAAAATAGCATAAGAACAATCTATATTTATCAATGTCACTAAAAATAAATTAAATGTAAATCAAAGCCATTTTACATTTTAATAGTTCTGGCCAACTAAAAGATGTGTAGACTTCATATATTGAACTAAATATTTAATAATAATAACAAAATCTGGTCATTTCTGAAAGGTACACGAATTACGCACATGTAAAATTAAATACAAATCACGTCAGTTGTATTCAGTAGATACCTGATCGGAAAAGGGTACCTAATCGGAATTTCGATTTTCAGTTTTAGAATCAGAGTTACATTGTACTTGTAGTATTTGTAAAGCTTGGAAAGGCATTTAAAATGTCATCATGTATGACTATAATACCACCACTACTCCACCTTATATTACGTTACCAGTGCTGCCCATTGCGACCAACTACAGATACAAATAATACAAAAGCTCTACATTAAGTCAATCAGAAGTATTTCTCTATCGGTTACATTGCATCCTCAGTTTATAAGCGTCGATTTATTTATAAAAAGTGACATCATGACATTCTCGACATTCTCTTACGATAGAAGTTTCAATAGTCGAGTTCAGTGGAACTGAACGACGTGTGCTCTCACTGTATCTCGCACTTCACACCTCGCGGCATTGATAACATCGGATCAAAAGACGTGCTTAACGGTGTATCTTTACAGGTATGAGGTGATGAAGTATGGTACTTACCTGGCATATAATACTTGAACTATACGAAGAAATAATACAAAGTATTCCTGTTATTAAAATTAGTAGTATTATCAAAAAAACAAAACTCCTAACTGCTTAATATCGGCTTTTTTCTGTTTTCAGGCACTATATATAAAAATTATACGAGTATAGCCCATGTTCCTATGACAATAGAGATGAATCAACGACACCTCGTATGTTAAAATCCGTTAAGCCATTTGGGCTGTAGGGCGTGCCATAGAAATGCATATACATACATACATACGCTCAAAAAACTATACCCTCCTTCTGACGCAATCTATTATTAATCGGAATAAGATCGTTTCAAATTGGCAAGTTAGGACGATTTTAGTTCGACCGGGGAGATACTACTACGAAACATATCTCTAACATGAAGCGTTTCGGTGGAATGGTGTGGTTCTGTGGTTGCCGGTCGACTTTAATATGATATGAAACGACCATCGAACTCTTCGGGAGAAGCAACGTATCCGTGCCTAACTTCAGATATACAAAAGGGGTTATTTTTGTATATGATTGTTGCTAACAGATGTTCATAGACAGTAATCATTTACTGGTGGAATGCTAGTTCGTTTCCTTGCGTGTTTTCGTGTCTTATAAGCAAATAATATGGAACCATTGAACATAATAATATAAATACTTTTGACGTGACTTTCATCGTGACTTTGCTAAATATTGATTCAACATTTTATAGTCGCTACATTCAGAACCTAATAAATATTTCATTGGTGTGCTTACATCAACATTAAGTATCGATATTACTTTTCGTAGAATCTCGATATTACGATTCGATTACAAATGGATCTTGATTTAAACGTAGCTATCTCTACATATTCCGAGATTGAAGATAATCCTCTCATTAGATCGAATGGTTCCAACCATCTTGACGCTCTGAGGTGGAATTATGGTTATTGCGTAGAATGTAATGATTAATTAACCTGTTTGTTTATTTAGAAATAACGTGCAATGTGTCTGAAACGGATGACTGTAATCATACGATATCTAAATTGTACTGACATATAACTTTAACTACCCACTACACATTAAATTTTCAGTGTAATGATAGCATAGAATATTATTCTAGCCTACCGGATTATAGTGAATACTCGTATTTTGTGCAGGAATAATTTTCTGGATATAGGTTACAGATAGACTACAGAATTCAGATAAAAACAGAATAAAAAAACCTACTCAATAGTTTTCGGTAGGTACATAGACAATTTTTAATGAATTTTTTATCTGAGAATTATCTGAGATTTTATCTGAGAATTTAGAATTACTGAACTTTTACGTTGATTAAGAATTTCAACAAAGTGGAAAAATGTAGTCCGGTATTATAACCTAATAGACATAATCAAAACTAGTTCAGAGACATTTAGACTCAATATTGCCGTCCTTTAAACTTCACAGTGTACCCGATACAAAGTAAGTGAGCTATCACTGTTCCTGATCGCGAAGCAGTCACGATCTCTATTGTGGGAACGGTTTCGCTTCCGTGAAGATCCGACGAAGATTTTACCAAAGATCAAAGTCCCTTAACAGGTATTGTTCCTAAAATAACTTAGCATAGTGCTGAAGTAGTGAATAACCTACTGGACCCGTAAGTCACACGACAGGCGAACTTGTGTAGCGCTGAGACGTATATTATGGCAGGTATCATACATATATGTATGTAAGTATAAGGTATTATTCTAGGTATTTAGTACGCATACTCGATTGACCTGATATTGTTAGTATTCTTGTACGCTTAGTGAGCCTAGTACGTCTAAAGCATTCTAGGTCGAAAAAAGAGTATTTAATTTTAATATCACCATTTTATTAAATCTTTGCCCAGGGATTAAATATCACGGGCAAGGGCACATAATGACAAACCACAACTAAAATAAAATAATATTTATAACTTATCCTCATACAAATAAGAATAGATAATATAGTTAATATTACTGGACTATCAGAAGATACTGATTATTTTTGGAAAAAAAAATAATGTACCAATAACATGTTATGTTATAATATTTGTATTTGCAAATAACAGTAATGGAGACAGCGAACAATCGATTCATTTCCATATGACCACACGGTTGCTCGACCGCGGGGTAATTGAGCCGCTCGCTTCCTTCCGGCCAATGCGATGACCACACCGCGGGAGAGCGGTACAGTTATTTATAAATGCATAAATATAAATCGTAGGAAACGATGAACAAATAAATATAGCGCTTAAAATTATAACAGCGCACGGTAAAACATACAACGCACTATACATTTTTCATTACAGTAATTGAATGTCGCGATTTTATCCCTACTAATATTATAAATGCGAAAGTAACTCTGTCTGTCTGTCTGTCTGTCTGTCTGTCTGTCTGTCTG
>DWPV01000189.1:0-35583 GCA_018251915.1 Urbanus proteus proteus
CCATGGCACCCACGACACAGGGAATCCTAGTGTGCGGCTATGAGTGTTAAGCGTTATTATTTATTTATTTATGTTATCTGACGTGTTATTCGTCCTTTTTTAAATAGGTACATTTTACACATTGGAAATAAATATTTTTCTAAGAAATGTGTGTTGCGGAGTTTCATTCGCCGGTTTTTCTCCATAAAAAGACACCATAAGATATAGATTATTGATATTTAAAAAGTTTTATGAAGGTGCTGCTACTAAAATATATAGTTTTGTATTTAATTTAATTTAAATGAAGTGGATTGTAACGATTAACCGTATTAGTCTCTATTTATGAAATTATTATCCACTTATTGAACTCGATTTGCAGGCGAACAATTGGCGACTCCTCTGGTGTTGCAAATGTCCATAGGCGACGGTGACTACTTTCCACCAAGTTGCCCTAATCGTGTAATAATTAAGATACTCTATATACCAAGCTAGAGAAGGGAACCCATATAACATAACATATCACTAGTTTCATTTAAATTTTAATCAATCGCTAGATAAAAAACGGCCTAATTTAACTAATCCCTGACCCCTACCTTATGTGATAAGGTAGGGGTTGCATTAATTTAGATTGCCCCGGAGATTTTTACAGAGGGCCCGATTAACTCGTCTGTCTGCACGTCACTATCACGTGTCTATCAAAGCAAGCAGCGGTTACATTGCATGAGCGGAGCGGATGGTAATAAGCTAAAAAATGTTGAAGTCTGTCTAGGGTCAAGTAGCGGTTATATTTTAAAATGCAAAAATTGTGAAGATACAACGTTAAAACTATTTGAAATATTATTGCAATTGCAAAGTTTCTTTGACGTTTATTTGAAGTCTTATGCTAGTAAAATCTTTTGTTTCCACTTCGGAGCCATCATTATTGATTTCTGCCTTTTAATACGGTATGTAACTGCTTTATTTGAAAGGGTGTGGTAAGAAAGATATACTTATCCGAACCGTTCCAACTTACGTGACGTGAAACCAACGTAAAACTCTTATAAATAAATAAATAACGCTTCCCACTCATAGCCCCACACTATGATTACCCTGTGTCGTGGGTGCCATGGACAATACACAACAATACAAGGTATCTCTTCTGGGTTTGACATTGGTTTTTATAACAGATCTGTGTGGCCAATAGTTACGTATCAGGTAGACATCTTGCTCGTTTGGTACTTCTAGTACTTCGAGTATACAAAAAATGTGAAAGGGCTTTCATAGAAGCATTAATCGCTTTTTGATCACCACTATGCACAGAATCTTACACAAATCAGATGAATTTCCACGTGATAATCCCACTCGTATTTTAGGTTTTGCTTTTGTCCGTAATTAAATATGCTACCTGCCACTGCTGTGCGTGTATTCGTATCCATTCCACTAACATACAATTGTTGGTGTATTCGTGCGTTATATTTTGGTTAGATAATGCTTTATTTGGTAATTTAAAATGTTTTGGTAATTTTATTTTAAGTAGGTTCTATTTTATAATATATCTAATAAAATCTAATAAAAATACAAAAAATATGTTAATTGTGGTTTAGAAAATGGTACTTTAAATAGCAGATATTCAAATAAAAATATTTTTAAGTGCATATATTTGTAATATTTAATGGAATTTAACAAATATTAGAACGTTTCTAACTACAACTGACGACCCGCGCAATAGAGCGATCAACATACCGGTCGCTTACGACGAGGGTTCCAGGTTCGATACCCGGCCAGATATTTCACTATAACTGTTACTAATACCCTTTCTATATTTATTCCTAACGATAAGGCAGACGGGCTACCTGATGGAAAGTAGTCACTGTCGCGTATAGACATTTGCAATACCAGAGAAGAAGTTATGAAGAAGACATAGATATGGCGGTGTCGCCTCCTGAGTTGAACTACGAAGGAATCCACATTAAATTGTTAGTAGCCACTTCATTACATGGTATAAAACAAGGTCGCTTTCTGTCCCTATATCCTATATGTATGTATGATTTTGATGCGGTTTTTTTAAATAGACAGAGTGATTGAAGAAGAAGGTTTATACGTAATTTGATGCGTGCGAAGCCGCGGGAAAATGCAAGTAATAAATAAATGATACCTACTATTTATAAAATGAGTATTGCTTCGTATTACAAATATTTACGCAACTGGTAGTCAAATGAATCGTAGTAAATATGAATCACGGTAATTCATCGCGTACGTGATTTTCTCAAGTGTTTTTATCAATGAAACGTATTGTTACATGTCTGAGAAATACTACGTTTTACTACGCAGGAGAAATTATACATGATAATAATATAAGTGGATTTTAGAGTGGAACACTTGGGGCTTGATTAAGATAAGATTAAAAGTAAGGTATGCATTTTCCCAAAATTAAAGTAGCCTATTTTACGCCATAGACCTTCAGCTATCTTCAAGTGAAAGGCCTGTTAAAATCGCTACAGCCGTTTAGAACATTACTTAGGCCAAACATACAGACAGACTGACAGACATTCAGACATTTTTTTTATTGCATACTCGTTACATTATTATGTTATGTTATTGCCTAAAATGTTACTTTGAAATCACAAACAGACAGTTCAATTTTATTTATTTGTATAGATATAGATTACAAGTTTTCGTACATTAAAACGTCATTTCTCTCTATTAAACCATTAAGGAATTCGACCATTGCGTACTTTTCTAGCAAAATCATAATAGAAAGTTTATTTATATTATATTCCTCTAAATTGCAATTTACGTTCTTCTCATTAGGATAAAAATGGTAGATTATAGTTCCAAAAAAAGAAGAGGAAATCTTATAATATTAATTTGTAGCAACTTTTAATGTGATTCCCTTGCTTAGTAAGATAGAAAGAGTTAATAAAATAGTTGCAAAAAAAACAACGACATCTTATAACAATTTGAAGCAACTTTTAAACAGTTTAAAAGGGCTTGTCGAACAAGCCATGTTAGTTTACAGTGGAAGCGCAAACAGCGCAAACAAGCGCTCGACAGCGCTGCACGGCCTGCAAATATTTGATTGTGTAATGCGCAGTTAGCGGCGTGGGGCGGCAAGAGGATAATTTTGTATCGATTTGTATTAAGTGGAAAGAAGTTACTAAGTGAAAACTATAGAACTTTACCAATTGAGGATTTTGTTCGAGAAATGTCAGTTGCATTATATTCCTGTTACGATAATGTGACTAAATTAATTAAAAAAAATCGACTTCTATGCTCTTACATAGATTTTTTTTTTATAAAATACAATTTGTTTGACAGGAAGTTCTGAAGTCACCACTCCTTATAATAAAATTCGCTAAATCACGACGTAAACTTCAATTTTCGATTCCCAACTCCAGAACTATGTACTAATCCAACATTCATTTTAATTTATTAAACTTTTAAACAGATAGAAAGGGCTTGTCGAACAAGCCATGTTAGTTTACAGTGGAAGCGCAAACAGCGCAAACAAGCGTTCGACAGCGCTGCACGGCCTGCAAATATTTGATTGTGTAATGCGCAGTTAGCGGTGTGGGGCGGCTAGAGGATAATTTTGTATCGATTTGTATTAAGTGGAAGAAAATTGGTAAGTGAAAACTATCAGTTGTTAATCCACAATTTATGTTACTAAGATATAACTTACTTGCAGAATGTTTACTATTTTACTCAAATCTTCTCCCTCTTCTCATATCCTTAAATATTTTGAAGGTTAAATAGTAGTGCGACTATGGCAACTCTTTCTGTCTCATAACAGCGGTACCTATTACTATTACTTAATAGCTGCTGTGTTCCGGTTTGCAAAGTGTAATTTGCGTACACACATCATTCAATGATTTTAAAAGTAAATAGAAATAGAAAAATTAAAACTGATTTTTTAGATAGTATTTAAAAATAAAAAAGCGTTCTTATTTCGATTTTAACAACATAAACGACTAATTTGCTCAATGAAGGATTTTTAATCAAGATATTTTACAAAACACAAGCGAGGTAACTTACAAGCAATACGAATCCAAATTGCTCTGATTCATACAGATTTATTGCGCAAGCGCACGTGCGGGCTGTCGTCATCTAGATTTCAATGGATTTGACTAATTGGCTCCGAGCTGATTATCTGTATTGTTCGATATTGCGAATAATGACTACACTTACACTTGTATGTAGCTATATAATGTTCGGTGCCATATTGTCTGTTAGGATCTAGGTTGGAAGATCTTATTCGTAAGTAATTTTTGAAAGAATATGTTTTAAGAAATATATTGAAAAGGAATTATAAAATTTTTTGATCCACCTGATAGTAAACCACTACCGCTCTTGGATGCCAGCCTAAATGAGAATATAAGAAGTCAACCGTAGATGAGTCAGAGATCCAGAGGAGTAGATACGTAGGATAGAAGGTATGACATATTTAGAAGATGGCAAAGAAAGGTTAGTTGATATAGTGGTCAACTAGCTAGTTCTTAGTGGTTTCACCCGCGTTAAATAACAAAAAGGCATACTTTTTTCAGAAATTAATGTAGCCTTTGTAACGCCTTAGATCTTCAGCTACTTTTTAGTGAAAGCCTCATCAAAATCGATCCAGCCATTCATTTTTTTTTTAAATGAAATTTAAATTGCATTTTTATTTTAGGTATCTTATATATTTTAAAATCACAAACAGAAACTTAAATTTTATTTATTTGTATAGATGTGGGAGATACGAATACGCTATTTTTTTCTATCGTTACCAACACGGCACGGTGCTCTCTTTATAAAGCATGGTATTTTTAACCAGCTACGAGAAGTAAAAATAAAATCCACTCAAAACCGCCCTAATCCGGCTCAAACCGATTTTCGCACGTTACGTGATCATCATTTTATTATGTTAAATATTTAAAGCCCTTTCCAAAATATCTTTCACGTATGTATTTAAATATTTCTAGACATATTTTTTGATTTATGAAAATCTATTTAACAAATATGTATATAAAAATATATCATCTACTGCAATTGATTGATTAAAAAGCAAATAGGCGTGAAATCCTACCTGAGATCGAAGTATTGCTACGACTTAGGGCTATATTAAAATATATATATACATCTTTCACCACATTCTTCAAACTAGAACACAACAACGCTTAATAAAACTGTAATTGGTACAGGTTGTGATTTTTTATATTAAAATGAACTCGTTCGATTCCCGGCTAGGGAAATGATTTTTTTTTAAAAACGAATTATACAGTTTTAGTTTTTATCAAAATCGGCTTCGTAAGAACTTTCAGCATTTTTCGCTAATCCCTATAGTTTCGGATTTCCCCACGCACACTTGAAAATTCACCCTGTATATAAACAATACTGTAATTACTGTAAGTAGATACTGGAAGTCGAACCACAAAGAGTCTAACTCCAAAATATAAATCTTGTTGTGAACATTTCAACGGTTTTCGAAAACCAAACAGTAAATAAGACACGTGCAACCCTCTTTGAAACAAGTGACAACCTCATTTTGCGTAAAAGGGTTCTGTATCATTAAAAAGGGTTACATATCAATTGGAATACCGTATCCGGGATAAATAGACAAAATAATCGTAGACTTATTTTCTTCGGAGGTCCTACCTTCTCACTAAAACCTCTCTTATTTAAATTTAAATTTCATTTAATTAATAAAAAACTACCACTATTACCCCGATTACCATACCGTTCTGACGCGCAATGGGTCCCGAGTTCGATTCCGGCCAGACATCTTAATGATGAATTTAGGTTTCTGTTCCAGGTTTGGGTGTTTGATGATTCGTCTTTGTGTGTGGAGCTATGAGTATAGAAAGCGTTTTAAGTTTTTAACGTTTTTCGATATAGAGAAAAAGTGTGAGAAACATTATTTAAATTGTTCTAAGATATGAAATTGTAATATGATTTGAAAGAACGATTTTTCCCAACCTCAGATAGGACTTTAATCTACTTTGGGGTTAATTATCATCATTTTTCTTTTAATTAAATTATTTTTTTTACTTGTTTTAAATATTGTAATAAAGACTTTTTTATTATGACTACACGACATGACGACTGCATCTGTATGGTCAGTATGGTCAAGATACTTTTAGATTACTTTAGATACTTTCGATCTAATATAGGTTTGGTTTAACACCAGAGTCCTTAAACACAAATAAAATCAACAAATGCGTCTTACGCCATATTATGATAAATTACATCAATCCAAAACAAATGAGTTCCAGTTTATAATTAATATGAATAAAACGCAAAAAGCCTACATAAACAATCGAAAACAATAGATTTATTATTATTAAGAAATTATCAATCATAACACAGAAATGACGTCATACGTCCTTTGGCCCTTACCACAATTTCTCGATCATATCTCGGTCTGGAATAACATGCCATAAGGTAAGGGTAGGTATCGTCTTAATTAACACATTGATTTTGATGGAAACAATTCTTCACCAATAAAATAAATAACTAATATTTAAAATAAATGAATTAAATGCATCACCAATGCGTCACTACTGAGAAATGATCATTGGAATTAATTTAGTTAAAACTTATTTCGAAGTCACATGTAGGAAACACGTGCTTTAGTGAATTTGTAAAGATAAATAAATGTTAAATATTGGTTACGAAACCAAAATAGATGATGGTTGCCTAAATAGACAGTGTTTAATTATAGCCAATCTTTACTAAGATTACCAAGAATAGACAATACTACTGTTGAAATATTCGTAAAAATATGATAAATAATTGGCGTAAGAAGAAACTCGTGGATAAAAAATACAGTATACAAATAATCCATTCATAAACGATTGCAATGAAAGTAATACTTAACGCCTGTATTAAAATTAAAAAACTTACTTGATTATATAAAGGAAACTCACAGCGAACTCGAACAGAATACAAGCCAATAGTAGTATGTATGAAGTTTTACTACAAACATTATAATCTACGCAGTTCTCGAGTTTGTGTTAACAAACTATAAACCGCAATTGATAAATTACAAGTATTCTACATAAGGGCTACAGTAAATCTAGGAAATAGTAGAAATAATTGTGGTTTGGCGAAGGATGCACCTCCTTCTATTTGGTAGAATAACACTGATAAGCGTTCCTATGTTCTGTTTTAAATGTTTTGTTGTGGTAACGGAAAGCCACAAAGGTTTTCAAGGTGCACGACGTGTTCTTACTTCGTCTCAAAGGTATACATCTTGAGTTTAGTCAAACCTCATTGGAGGCTTACCTAAAGTGAAGATTAAGTCAAGAATGATATCCAGGGCGGCAGTGACTTACTGATTACTATAAGGTGAAGGTGGACTGCATGTTGGTTTGCCAATTATTTTTTATGAAAAACAAAAAATATATGTATAAAAATAAATAAAATTGAAGTGTCTGTTTGTGATTTCAAAATAATATTTTTTTACTCAATGCATATGAAAGTATACACCAAACCTATAACGTAAATGCATTTTTTTGTCTGTCTGTCTGTTTGGCTGAGGTAATCTCCTAAACAGTTGAACCGATTTTGACGGGGACGCGACTTTCACTGGAAGATAGCTGAAGGTTGAAGGCGTAACATAGACTACTTCAATTTTTGAAAAAAGCATTAGCGCGCGCATCGTCGCGGGAGAGCGAAATGACATTTATGTTTAAATATGTATTCTTATTTACTAATTTCTAAACTTCTTTCTAAACGCGGGTGAAACTACTGGGATCAGCTAGTATTTTATAATTTTACAATATTATCTGTGTTATACATACCATAGATAAAACTGAAATATATACAATTAAGCGCTGGTTAAACGTCCACTGAAGTAAGTAAAAAAAAATTCTATTGCAAGAATAAACACTACCAAAGTTAAATTACGCGTAGTTCAGTAGATACTAATATTCAGATTAAAAAAAGAAGATAACGCTTCGTAAATCATGTATTTTAATTATTATGTAGTGTAACTCAACTTGTACTTGTATAAATTAAATATTCACTCCATTTTATTTATGTTAATTATTTACTTATAAACTTCAGATTAAATTAAAATATTATTGCCTACCTTTTAGTAACTTCTAATGACTTCAATATTTGTTATATACAATGTTTTATTCGAGATGTGACAAAATAGTTTCCAATTGTGTTAAAACTAGTGTTAAGCTGGTTTTCTATAGGGTATGGTATATCCTGATTCGTGGCATTTGAACTTATTCCTCACCCTTAGTAGCAACGCTTGTGACCTACCTCAAACAAGACTGATATTATGTGGAGTTTATTACAGATGTTCATGGGCAGGAGTGGCCACCCAGTGGATTCCTACTTTTATATAAATAAAATATACATTACTTTAAATATGTAAAGAAAGAAAGAAATAAAAAATCTTTCTTCCTTTAAATATGTATGTGTTTCGAAATAACGTCCTAGAAGTCTATCTTTTCATCCGTCTTCAGGCGTGAGATTCTGCACAAATATTTGCCAACTAGCACTCCAAATAATATGTTGTTACTGTCGTATTGATACACGGTACCCTAGTTATCTTAGCCAAACACTGGCGGGGACATAAGCAAATACAATTCGGAGGGATTTGAAGAATATACACGTGCTCTGTGTAAACGTGGTGATGGAAGAAAATGTGTCGAGTTTCAAAATGGTGGTACTCAACAAAATTACGATAATTAAAGTGGACATAAGTTCAAATTCTAATGTCATTTTTGAAGTGATTTTGGAAGTTATCAATTGTTTTAATGCTGTATAACTAATGTAAAAGTTCTGTAAAATAGCCCTTTTTAAGGTGTTTGAAGACTACCAACTCATAGGTATGTGTGTTAATGATAATACTGCATCCCGAACAAGACATGTGTATAATCAAATAACAGTACCCATATACCAAAATAATACAACCACCATTCATAGTGCAAAAAAATATTACACATTCTTAATAACGTGTAATAATTTTAAATACATTTCATTCCAGAGTTATTCAGTTAGCTGCCTGACCAGGAATCAAACCCGACACGTTTGCATAACCATCACACTTTCAATCAACAACTTTGTCACCTGAATTTCACCGCAACTTTGCAACATAACTATTCATTTACGGTGCTACATCAGTAAAAAGTCAATAAAAAGAACACTTGGACACACGTACCCGATTCACTCTTAATGGCCTGACGTGAATTTACGTCCACCATAAATCAATATGGCAACGCTTACGTTCGGAAATCTTTTTTCGTTTGGTTTCATTTCAAAAAGCAACCAAAAAAGCCATTAAATGAAACCGAACGAAAAAGACTGAGTTGCAATTTTAATAGTAATGGTTTTGAAGTTGTATCTGGAAAACATGTTTTAAGGAAGGAAAAACATATTTAGTGGAGGATTTTTTTTAACTTTTCATAGTTTTTAACTGACATCGCCACAACAGAACTGTTAACTGTTGTAAAATGACGCTAAGACCTAGTTTGTTGAAGACATTAAAAACTTTAAAAAAGGTTTTACAAGTAATCCAAAAAGATAACAATGCATCTGACTTCAAAAATAAGTTTTTAAATATTATGGAAGTAACAAACGAGCAGACGAGCTGATGGTAGCTGATGGTAAGTGGCTACTGTAGTCCATGGACATCTGCAACCCTTAAATAAGAATAAAGTGTAGCTGAGGTCGTTCACAGATGCGTTGCTACCCCTAAGGACTAAGTTGGAACGCCTCGGATAAGTACTTGATTACAGATACTCATGAAACAATGACCAATTACCATTGAGGGGTGTGTATGCTCCTTTACTTCAATTGAATAAAAATATAAACAGTCAGATAAATTATAAACCATACGAGTTAACAAGATAAGAATCGATTCCAATTTACAAAGACGTGAATATACGTTCGACATTTAGAAGTCAAGTAAAATTATATATCAGTTTAATCTCATTACGAAGTTAACAAGTGCTCGCAGTATTTATTACAAACTACGTACAGACTACATGAATGCACTATTTGCAACGGAATTTACACTTTATATTAGAATTAGAGAAACGACAACTCGAGACAAGTACCACGTTTAGTACAATTACGGGATAGGTGTGTAGACGAGCGGTTTTCTTACAATGAACGTACATTCAATATTCACTTATCTGTTTAGACTGCTACATTTAGACTAAAAGGGTTTGTCAAGGACGAAACAGCTAAATTTAGCTAGAACACCAATCCTATATAAAAATATTATTTTTTGATGTCCGTGTGTGACAATGGTTACTTACACTCAGATGTAATTAAAAAAAAAACTTAAAACGCTGTCTACACTCAAAACCCCACAGTAGAATTTTCTACTGTGGCGTGGGTGCCATGGACACACACGTACAAGAATACGTAAATACCCAGAATAGAAATCTAAATTCATCATGTAGATGTCTGTCTGGCCGGGAATCGAACCTGGGACCCATTGGAACCGTTCCGCCACTTGGGCCATCAAACTACATACACATTGTGTAAGCATAATTAATACAAAGCAACATAAGCAATGATCACCGTCAAACATCACAAAATAAAACCATTTCACTATGCTTTCGGTGCACTGCAGAGCTGTGTAATCTTTTAGTCGCTTGTTCGCGACATTAGACGCGGCGTTCAAACCGCCCGTTTGTGCTGCTTCTAAGAAATGCACATTTCGTATCAGGTGAGACTGGTGACAGCAGTTTTCAATTAGCAACGCCACGTACGAAATGCGGCATTAAGTGCACGTCTTGTTAAATTTAGTGCCTACGTCTAATTAATAGATACCGGGTGTTAGATTAATGAGTAATACGCTGATATTATATTAATAACTAGCTGATCTCCGCGGTTTCACCTGTGTTAAATAGTAAAAAGGAGTACATATTTTTAACATAAATGTCATCCTCTCTCGCGACGGCGCGCGCATGCGCATGGAGTGTGCGCTAATGGATTTTTCAAAGATTAAAGAAGCCTATGTTACGCCTTAGACCTTCAGCTGTCTTCCAGTGAAAGTTCCGTCAAAATCGGTCCAGTTGTTTAGAAGATTACCTCAGCCAAACAGACAGAGAGACAGACAGGCAGCCTGACAGACAGGCTGACAAACACACAGACAAAAAATTTTAATCGCAGTTCCGTTAAAGGTATCGTGTATACTTTCATATGCATTGAATGAAAAAATGTTATTTTGTAATCACAAAGAGACATTTTTTGTAAATTAACGTTCACAATATTGTGTAACCCTTGTTTTGGTAATGTTAACATTTAATCAATTGTAATTGATGAATGAAATACTTATGTTATAAATATCAGAATGTTTTTTTAAGTTTTCAATTTTTTCTTAAAGAAAAATTTTATGATTCCAGCTAAGGATAACAAGGTACCCACAGTTACCTGTGTATTGAAGTGCACTTTAATATGCAGATACTTCGGACTATTTCAAAATAATGTTATAAGAAAACTAAAGTGTCACAAAATAATGTAACTGATTAAAAAATAGAATACGAAACAACATTAATGAATACTAAAGTACCTACTATTATGTCAGTAGAAACCTTCATATTAATAATCTCACCTTAGAGCAAGTTTTGATTAAACATCACTTACCAAACATTAATTTCCTGTTTACCTCGCGCCATTTTGGTAGAATACGATATTATATTTATAGGATCTGCAGGTCAAAGGCAATTCTCTATACTAATTGTTCTAGCAGACAAAAGCATTCCATTGTAAACGGTATTGTTTTACGCGTTCCATATCTAACCCCATGCGTAGATAGCGGTCTAAGGGAGGGGAGGCGCGATTTCATAAGCGGGTTTACCGCTCGTTTATACGCTGACACAAATTGCGTTGGATGTGTAGGTTCTATTAAATGTAACTAAAGACGCGTAAAGGCCTTCAAATATGAGGTATCGTTGGCATTTCGTTTTGATTACAATTCATATATTTGACGACCCGGATGGTGCAATGGTTAACACACCGGACCGCTAATCTGAGGGTTCTGGGTTCGATTCCCATCGAGGCGGAAATTTAAATGATGAGTTTAAATTTCCGTTCTTGGACTGGGTGTATGCCGTGTGTGTCCTCGTCTTGTGTATTGTACATGGCACCCACGATACAGGGTGTGTCCTAGTGTGGGGCTATGAGTGTGAAGCGTTATTTATTATTTATTTTATTATTATAATTTAATTTTTACATTTCAATTTTTTTCTGTATCTCAACCACATCGTTAAACTCCACTGTATTTCTATAATGTGAAGTATGCCAAATGCAAAACACACAAGACATTTCATCTTCGGCCGACCGTAGATAAGACTCCAATCCCATTTCATATTAATCACTGATATCCTTAAGGTAGTAGCGTCCGCTTGCCAGAAATGGTTGTTTACATGCTATTTCAATTTTCATAATGAAATATTCAGATTTCACCCGCGTTTATTCATTTTAAAATCTCATATGCTAACCCGCTGCCGCCTATGCCTTAAGCTGTGTACGATACGGGTTCATTATCATTTCATGGCATGTGTCGGCATGAATATTTCCCTTTGATTAATTTGTGTGGCAGCGACGCTTGTAGCGTATTGCGAACAGCTTTATTAGCCCGAGGTGAGCGTATTCAACGGTCTTTAATGCCTTAAATATATCAGACTTAATTAGATTTAATTTAGTGTACCTGTCTTGTACTTTAAAACCTGGCAGCTGGAACGAAAATCTTAAATTTAAGATGTGGAATGAACTTCCTCCTGGGTATTCCCGGAGCGCTATGACGGGTTCTTCAAAAAGGGTGCAAAAGAACTCTCCTTTAAAGCCGGCGATGCATTGGCGATTCCTCTGGTGTTGCAAATGCCTATAGGCGGCGGTAATTACCTACTTTCCATCAGTTAGCCCATCTGCTTTAGGCTAACTATAAAATAATAATAATAAAAAAAACGTTCTTGACGTATTGATTTTATTACAAAGTGATTGTCATTTGTTTAAACATTGTAAGAATACTTCGACAAAATGAAAAGATGATGAAAATGAAAAGATCAACGCGTCGATGGCCAACCTCGCTAAGAATTAAAATTTATCTGATCTAGCTGATCCCCGCGTTACAGAAGTAAAAAGTAAGATGTGGAGCGCACGCTATTAATTTTTTCCAAAACTATAGTAGCCTATGTTACGTCTTAAACCTTCAGCTACCTCCCAGTGAAAGACCCGTTAAAATCGGTCCAGCTATGTAGAAGGTTATCTCGGCCAAGCAGACAGACAGACATTTTTTTTAAGAAAAAATATTTTTGTTACATTTTTGTTATAAGTACCGTGTATACTTTCATACGCATTGAGTAAAAAACTTGTTATTGTGAAATCATAAACAGACTTCAATTTTATTTTTTTGTATACATTGATTGATATCCATGGGCGGCAGTGGTCACTTACCATTAACTGTACTCTTCCTTGGTACTCCTATATTAAAAAGACGGTTCCACATAAAAACGACCAAACTAATACAATAACACAGTAAGTACCTACTCATTAGTATTCCTGTTAGTTTTGTTTAAGCGGACAGCAACTCTCGCACATTTGCATTAGCGAGCTTAAACAAATAAGACTTATTAAGCTCTTGAGTGCACGTAAAGCAGATTTCCTCTTCGTATCTGCAAAAATGTACAGCGGTTCATTTAAATTTCTATTTAATTTGTTCGGAGTGGGCTATCTTTTATTTTGTTCGATGGCAGTATCACTGCATGAGTTTTTTATATCACTAGCTGATCTCCGCGGTGTCACTGGCGTTAAAGAGGTAAAAATATTTAAACATAAGTGATGCCCGGATGTCACGCGACGGCGCGCATGCACATTTTTTCAAAATTAAAGTAACCTACGTTATGGCCTTCAGCTATCTTTCAGTAAAGGTCCTGTCAAAATCGGTCCAGCCGTTTAGAAGATTACCTCAGTCAAACTGATAGACAGATTAATTTTTTTAAATTGCATTTTCGTTATAAGTATTATGTATACTTTCATATGCATTGAGTAAAAATGTAATTTAAAATCACAAACAGACACTTCGATTTTCTATATGAAGTATATCCGAACTGAGACTGTTGGAACACGGCCGCTCCCCAGGCATGATCACCTAGCCTGGCGGGAGGCTGACCTAGCTCTTTGCCAAAGATAGCATAATATTTGTTGTTCCTATTTATAATTGACGCATAAAAAAATAACGCTTTCTGCACTCGCAACCCCACAGCAGGATTTTCTCCTGTTTCGTGAGTGCCTTAGACACGAAGACGAATACACTAATACCCAGACCCAGAACAAAAATCTAAATTCATCATTCAGACATCTCTCCGGTCAGGAATCGAACCCGCTATCCACGCTTCAGACCAGTATTATTATAAGATCGATTATCAACTATTGACCATCACAGTCTAGACTTAGGCCATTAATAGCTAAGCGATAGGTACTACAATAATTCTTAAGGCAACAGCGCTACTTAACTTTGTAAGAGACTTATTTGAATTGCTTTTCTTTACTTAATGCATAACTTAATTTTTCAGTTCAGCTCTTTAAAAAGGAGAAAATGTCGCGTTCCTTTAATGTCACGTTACAAGAATGTCTGACCGACCAATGTTAAACCGATTTGAATGTTTCTTTTTTGTTTGAAATGGCACGCTTCCCTTGTGGTCCTATTTTGAAGGTGGTACAATTCTATGTAGTTCGACTTCGGCGGCACCACTGCCACACCTATTTCTGCCTTATAACAGCAGTGTTCAGCAATGCTGTGTTCTGATCTGAAGGGTATGGTTAGGGAGATATTCTTATCCGAGGCAAATATACTTATCTGTGGTCAACTTTAGGTATGACCTTAATCATATCTGGGGTCGATTATTAGTAGGTACTGAGGTTTAGGTATGCATAATTAATTAATTAATGTATATCGTTGTATAAACCGACTTTACAAACAACCATTTTTATTATTATTTAATTAGATAAAACTTGCAACACTTTGAGAACCACTGGGCGGCTAGGAAGACCCTATACATCACTTAATTACACCCAGCTTTGTCTGCTAATGCATCACTTGCCAGACTGCAACTTGGCCAATCTGTTACGCGACTCAACTAACTCGGATCTTTGATTTAGTTTTTATTTTGATATTGTAAAAGAGTGAATGATGCAGCTGTTTGTTGAGTTGTGATTGTGTTAGTTATTAATAGTAGTTATTTTTTATCTTATAGTAATACTTTATGTAATCTACACAAATAAATAAAGTTGAAGTATCTGTTCGTAATTTCAAAATTACATTTTTACTCAATATAATGAAAGTATATACGATACTTATAATGACAATACAATAAAAAAATGTCTGTCTGTCTGTTTGGCTGAGGTTGTCTTCTAAACGGCTGAACCGATATTGACGAGACTTTCACTGAAAGATAGATGAAGGTCTAAGGCGTAACAAAGGCTACTTTTATTTTGAAAAAAAGATTAGCGCACGTGCCACGCGCATGTAGCCGTCGCGGAGAGCGAGGTGTTATCTATGTTTAAATATGTTTTTTTTACCTTTTTAACATAATATAAAATTCTCTTACAAATGATCACAAAGACAACTGTATCTTATAGTAATACACTACATTGTTGTAAGTAGAAAAACTATACATAAATTATGATGGAAATGATTGCCAACACTGGACAGATAGCCAGTTTTTGTCCCTACTTTTCAAAACGAAATCTCGATTGTAATAAAGTACTTGCTATGATTTATTTTTTCCTAAAATAAGAAAACAGTCAAATTATCAACTGTGTTATGGAGTTTCTTGCGCCGCTTCTTCTCCATAACTAAACACCTTCCTAAGTGTTGGTAGAGAAAAAAATAATATTATTGACATCGAAAAAGAATTCTTATAACAAATCTACTTTTAATAAAATATTTTTGATTTTTATTTTGAACTCATAGAAAATAATTAGTTTAAAGATTATTGTTAAACTTTGTGACATAGTAAATAGTATCCTGTAGACTATTGTAATATAAGAAAAAGTACCCTGTAGATTTCTGGATTTACCTCTCTATTTAATCCTTTACAAAACTACTATGTAAAGCCAATTAAAGAAAATCAGTTAATTAGAATATTAGCTTATATTAAACAATCTCAGGATTAGCGGTGCAAGTAGCTGGAGTGCACTCGTTTACAAGTTAAATCGACGGGGAGCAGTCGGGTAATTAATTGGGGTGCCGGGAATTTCCGGGACAAACACTACTGTCGCGGCGGGCACCGGGAACACGAAGGATGGACGCGCCATTTAATGTGTTAGCTTCTAATTTCATTTTTAATCTATACATTTTTACAATATTTTGTGCACATTTTTTTTTTACTTTATAAATGTTAATCGGGTATTTTTTGTTAAAAGTTTTTGATGCTTTGTCATATACCGAAGTATTCAACATATAGGTATTTTACACACAAGAGCGCTTTTATTGTTAAAAAAATAACAGTAAATCATAGTAAAATTCAAACTCTAAACATAAACTAGAAAAGGTATGCAACATTTCTACCACATACATACTACACAGACCATTTCTACAGGCTAAAATACATTAATTCCCATTTAAGAACAACTTTTTATATTAGACTTTGGTATTTCTAAAGGGAAGAGTCGAATTCAATAATAGGAATACAAATAAGGAATAAAATCAATCTTGTATATGAACTATGGCTTTCTTAAAAAAATACACTTCAAATAATTACGAACTCTTAACTCAGATAAATAAAATAGGTAGATTACTCAGCGCCTTGTATTTGAGTGAAGCCAAAAAAACCACGCTACTTTCATGTATTTATACGCACACACTTACACAAAACTAGCGTGGTTTCATGTCCTCACCTTTGTATATTTACCCTCACATAATCACTTTTATACGCCGACCATTTTAAAAATGGCGTAATTTTTTTGTTAGGAATGATGGATCTACCTACTTTTGATAATAAGATGTGCACTGCCCAATGCCCATACCAAAATACCACGTCTATTTAATCATACCTCCCCGTAACGATGTCTCGAGTAAAACTGTACTGCAGCGCGCTTGTTCAGCAAGTCTGTATGTGTTTCCGTATGAACAGTCCTCAAACCGTATTAACTGCACGAACCACCTTAATTTATTGTCAAGCTAAGGTACTTGTCGCACTAAAACTAGCGGTAAAAATAAAATGGTGAAATTAGAAATATTATGACAAACTAAATTGATTTGTAATTTGACTCTAACACACTTGCAGTGACACTAGTAATGGGAAACGGATAAACCCATTTATACCTTAGCATATTATTCAGCATTATATTTTATTGTGAAAGAAGAATGAACAGACATTTACATACGAGACATTCTGACTTAGTCTTTAGCAATTCATCCCATAATTAAATATCAAATTCTCCACTTCACAATGTGTTTCGTTATGAACTGCGAACGAAACTCCATAATTTAATTATATTTTATACTATTTTATACAATTTTATAATATTTTATACTTTACTAGCTTTTGCCCACGGCTCCGCACGCGTTAAATTACCTACAAACCTTCCTCCTGCTTTACTCTATCTCTTAAAAAAACCGCTTCAAAATCTATAACGTAGTTTTAAAGATCTAAGCATACATAGGGACAGACAGCGGAAAGCTTCGTTTGATACTATGTTAAGATTAAGCAGCTTTTCGCTTCAAGTATATAGCTGGAATATACCACATAATTTTATTCGTCTAATAATCTCTTTGCTTATACAATTTTATACATAACGTTTGTTTGATGTTTAAACTTTATTTCTGTGAGATTAATGATCATCAAATATAAAAGACATAACCATGTATTTGAAATGATTTAATGCAAATATAATAAATAACCAGCTTTTATTTCTCCTTACACTGAATGGGTTAATAATTATAGCAAATATTTCCACCCTTATCAGTACATCTAACCGTACGTGGCTCTCAATGCAACATCTCAATAGAGCATTGAACATCGCGGCACACATAATTGGATGTTTTGTTTACTTGTATCCATTTTTAATGAAGATGATGAAGAGTCTTCACTCCAGAGGTTGCTTAAGGATTTGCATGCTGGGAGCGAAGTGGATCGCTTTTCAGACTTAATTAAATTATCTTGCTAAGATGCGGTGAGCCGTCTGGATTAAGATCTAACATTTTTATAGGAATAGGTATATTTTGTTGAACACTAATATAATATAATAATTTGTAGCAGTATGTAATATAAACGTTGAGTGTGTGTCCTTATGTATACAAAGTGATTTTAAAAAGTGATTTTGGAGTTCAATTGCATTGTATTAAATAATTGAAATAAAATTAATTGCCACAAATAGGTACACCTAATTTAACGTGTTATGAAACTTCAAATTATTTCTAAACATATCAACACTCATTTTTCTAGCATAAAAAGCTTTTAACAACTCCTAAATTGCTATTTAATTAACAAACAAAAGCCAGTTCCTCACGCGTGATTACAATAGTAATCGTCATTAGAGTGAGTACACAGATGTTATAATTACTCCAAAAGCGTAGTCAAGTGAATAATAAAGCACAAAAAATCCATTAAAGGTTATTAAATTTTATCCCACCTCTAACCCCTTTTATTTCATGAGCGCGCCAGTCTATCAGGAAAGTAAAAAACTAACCTAAGTCAGAACAACTTAACGCTGCAGAATCCGAAGGAAAAATACCCTTAGTGCCTCGGAACAAAGTTTGCAACCCTCGCAAAGAAGTTTGTCCGTCTGTTCATACAACAGATGTTACGTCGCTTTATAGAACAGTAGTTGTAGAAGTTGCGCCAAGTTAAGCAGTTGCAGACTGGTCGTGAGATGAAATTTTATTTGGTAAACCTTTTTTGAATATTCGGAAAGTTTCACTACCACTTAGTGGCCGGGTGTCGATTCGGCTCGGTTTGATTTATCGGTATGTGGAAATAGGTATTGAGAAACTGTAACGGTTAAGGGGCTTTAACCGTAATAAGCTAGTACAGGAATTATTAAGTAGAATTGTACTTACATTTTTTTACAAATTAGTATGTTAAAAACTTTTGGTAATTATTATAATTTAACATACCCAGCGATTATAAATAAAAGTAACGTCGCAAAGAATTAAAAAATATCGTCTATTGTTTATCCATTTTAGGTATAACAAGTAAATAAAAGTGAAACTTATGTCAAACACTTTGAGATACGAGTGGACAATCTTTATTATGCTTTATGGGAAAAGAATTAAATAAAATGTATTTTCACGTTTATTACAAGTAAAAAACTTATTTTTATAAACCGTTAAACTGTTAAAATGAATATAATAAAACATTTACATTCAAATTCAATATTCAAATATTATTTAGTTTAATGTTTTAATTATTTTACCAACACATCTACAACACATTGATTTAATACTATCATTAACGAATAATTAATTTTAAATAAATCACTACATCTCTAAATGATCTATAAAAACTAAAAACATTTAATCAGTCCAAAGATGTATCTTCAACAATAATTTATGGAAACCCTTAAACTTTTTATTCAAAAGTTAAGGATCATTGGTTTTGTTTCTTTGGTTCTTTTATTTCTCTATTTCTTTTAAATACTTAAACCTATTTATAAAAGTTATATTCATTCTTAACTCCACGGAGTTAAGTTCATTTTGACTATTATGAACTCGTAGTTAAATTTGTAAAGTGCAAATCGTTTTTTTTATCCAAATAAGGTCTTTTGTACAGTAACAGGTAGTTCTGAGAAATTTACAAGGATTTCTTAGAAGTTTTTTGGGATGGGTGTTCTCCAAAATTAATCTGTGTAAGGGTGGAAGGGTTTTGTAAAATAAATAAGGTTCATTTGAATTTATTCAAAGTACTTGAAAAGGTCATTCTTTAGCTGTCATAGCATTTTAAAATAAGATACCTTTTAATAGTTCTGTAATTTTGTTCCATATGAAATATTTATTTTATGTTTGGTAGTGATTATTAGGTAGTACTGGTTATTTTATATAATTTTATTTCATTATACGACAATATATGTATTTCATGTAGAAAATTACAGGCCTTGGAGTGCTTTACATTTTTTCGAATGTTTGTAATCAGCACTTGGACAAGGGACTATAGTCTGAATAAGTGTCAGACTGAAAGAAGACCCATTCCCAGCAGTAGGACAGAGGTGGATTGATGTGACGATTTAGAAAGTATTCCGAGTTTTCCTATAAACTAAGCAGCATTGACCTCCTCTTAAGGTATTTCATGGACAAGAGTCAATATATCACACTTGGCTAAAGTACCACTTGAAAACACTTTACATGGTTACCCTACTTCTACAGAAGCCTCAGATATTCGTATAATGATTATACAAATATCTGAGACTTCTGTATTTAAGTAAATGACTTTTGAATTATTTTTCCATTCCACCTCCAAACAAGCCCCGAAATTAACGCAACATCCAAATGTTTGCTCGAAATCACCACGAAACTGCATCCTCAACGCCCTTTGCGTCTCAACAGCAGATTTTTTGTCACCACTACTTACTTAATCTTCAGCCGATTATAGCCCTTCTCTATTAAGCCCAAAAGGACCATGTTTCTGTGAAAATCTGTACAATTAGTCGTAAATTCTACTTCAGGTTTATTTTTTGTTCCTCGTGCACGTGTTGTTCGTCTGTGTGCGTGTACCCTTCATTTTTTGGGGTTCCTCAAATGACTCGATCAAGGGCATTCTTTATTTTCAAATTACACTTAAATAGTGATATTTATTTATTTCAATCTATAAATCTTTATTCATTCGTTTAAAATCATTCATCATCATACATCATTCATATTATTTAGTTATATTTTTGTCATAGTATTAAAAAACGTTGCTTACGTTACGTAGGTACTAATAGGTATTTCTGAAAGTTATCCTGAAAAAATATTTTCTTTCTAAATATTAGTAATAAATAGCGTGTAACATCACCTAAAATTAAAATGATGGGAAGTTAAATATTGATGCCTGAGTAACCAAAAAAAATTGTTTCACTCAAATTCATCAATCGATTACACCCTGACATTACTTATCTCAAATTTCTTCACATACAGAACCATCAATACGCAGTTTAATTTCAGCTTGACCGTTTTTTTCCTCCATTCCCCCGAATCCTTCGAAAGGGTCATTTTACAAATAGTAAAATGGATGCACGTAAGCCGAGTTATTGTTTTGATTCTCCTATCTATTCTATCTCCGAACAATCTATCTTCATTCTTCACGGTCGGTGTCTCCTATTCAATTATGATAAGGGTAGGAATTTGAGGAATTACGCCTTGTAATAACATCGAATCATGTTCCGATCCTATTGTACTTTTATTTTTATTTGTTACCTTTAAGAATACTAGATTCCCTCTGTGGATCATATCTTTTAATTTGCTTGTACATATTTCTTTACATAGCGTATCTTGACGACCCGCTCGGTAGAGCAGTATCTAATAGACATTGGGTCCCGAGTTCGATTTCCAGCAAGACTGATGGATCTGGGTGATGAATTTAGATTTTTGTTCTGGGTCTGGGTGTTTGTGTATTCGTCCATGTCCATGACACCCACGCCACAGGCAAACTGTAGGGCTATGAGTGTAAAAAGCACACAAGCGTTATTTTGTAAATTGGATACAATTAAATTGAAAAATATTAATGAAACTGCATATAATTCTGCCGTAGTTATAAAAATAGCCCATCGTCAGTTATCGACACTCGTAAAATATTGTCATAGACAAATGGACTAAATGTTTCACTGTGACAATTTTATATGAGTTCTACGCGTCATGCCATAATACGAACATGGGTAAAATTATTTACTAGGTAAAATTTGTGTTAGACAAAAATCGTTTTACATATTTTTGCAAACTTTACGAAGAAGTTTTAAATAATAATAGTGTGTCAGTAGGTTTCCTCATATAAAATATGTTCATCGTTAAGGAAATTCATAAACTTAATCTTAATAACATAGTATAAAGCAACAGCTTAGATCTTTAATTTAAGTAATTTAATAATTAGTGATTCAAGAGGATGGTTTATATGTATTTATAGCGTACGGAGCCGCGGGCAAAAACTAGTTATATCTAAAATAAATAAAACAATCGAATATTAATAAGAAGGATAAAGAAGCTGGATGATAATTTCATGTGATATAGGCCTTATTTTTTCTGATTTTAAAAGAAATATATATATTTTACTAATATACATTTTACATAACAGAATTTGAATCTAAGAAAAGGTAAGATTACAAATTATTGTTGCGAGACCGTCTAAAGAAACGCCTGGGAAATACAAGATCTTGTCTAATAAAAGATCCTCGTCCCTTTTCTAAAAACTTCATATTTAGCAATGGAGTACCAAAGCTGCCTTAAAACTTTTATTTACTTCAACGGACATTTCTTAGCTAAAATATAAATGTAATTCAAGGAAGTTTCTGAAGGGTTCATGCGGTTCTCGTTTCTGTTGCTTAGAAAATACGAGTTATAATACTAGTTACAATGTATTCAATCTTCCAGTCGGTCAACGGTGTACAAAAAATTATCTACCTGTCGTGTCTATTTCGCTTCGCAATTTATAGTTACAAAACTAAAAGTTTTGTATAGCGAATACTTAATATTCCTTTTAAATTTAATTTAAAGGTGGTAGAACTCTATGTAGTTCGACTCCGGCGGCACCACCACCACACCTATTTCTGCCTTATAACAGCAAAGTTAATCGCTGCTGTGTTCTCGTCTGAAGGGTGTGGTTAGGGAGACATACTTATCCGAGGCGTTCCAACTCAGTCCTCAGGGGTAGCAATGCATCTGTGGTCAACCTCAGGTAGGACCTTGATCTTATCTGGGGTTGATTACAGATGTCCATAGGCGGCAGTGGATACTTACTTTTGCATGCTGGTTTGCTACATCGACCATATAAAAAAGATAAAGGTCCTAAAGTTACTAATTATCTAAGGAATTATCTGGGAATTTACCTTCTTACCAGAGAAAGCATCATTCATATACCAAACAAATAGGTACCTTATGACGTACCTTGACAATGCATCTGACAAATATGCGGATGACAATCAATCACATGTTAAGCAGCTCATATGCTTGTCATAGCATCTGTCACACAACTAAAGCTGTCATATAATAGGGAATAGTTGCAATAAATCAACCCTAGGGGTTACAAAAACTGAATGATTAGACATAACTAATGGAAAATATAAATATAATCACGCCTGCATTATTTATGATATTAAATTGCGAAGTCATGCAATTGCGATGGTAACTGTCTATGGACATCTGTAGTCGATGCCAATTAGGTGGAGTCACCTAAGGTTGCTCACCTGTGTATCTTTTTTCATCCATAAGGATTAAGAATGTGATGCCTCGTATAAGTATATGTGTACTACATTCATCAAACCAAAACATTGCAATGCTTACCACGATTGATAAAACGTAGAAATAAATAAAACGGTGATAACTCTACATTCGAACTATTAAAGTTTTTACCGCCATACATATTTATATATAGCATATATATATTGTATAGCATTGGATCAGCAAACGAGAATGTAGTCCATCTGATTGTAAGTGGCCACTGCCGCCCATGGACATCTGTTATTAAGCCGAGATAAGAACAGACATAATTAAATATCAATGAACTTAGTATACCACAGAGTATTTGAAACTACCTGATACCCGCAATTTCTCTGCGTATGAAGCTAATTTGACCTAAAATGTAATAGGTATGTATAATCTTAAATTGTACTAACTTTTGACATAGTCGATCGTTTTTAATGAAATAAACCTAACAAATTACGAACTTTTGGTAGAAACAGCAAATGTGTAGTTACCCATTTCGGGACCATTACGACCAATCACCAGAAACCTGTGTTAAATAGGCCAGGAGTCCTATCTAACTTCGATTACAGATACGTTACCCTTGAGAATTAAAATGGAACAGCTTATGTACGTAAAACTAGATTACAGCGTAAATGGTACTTTAAAGCAGAATAATGCCACCACAGAAATAGCCACCAGACCATTTTTGATTTATTATAGTTATGTGCGTATTACATATTAATTTATTACGTGCTAAAATGGTGAAAAAATAACAAGAAAGCTTGGCCACTACGCCAACTTGGTCAACTTGGTGGACCATGGTCTTAAGGCCTCTTACTCTAAGAAGACCCGTACTCAGCTGTGGGGCATTTATGAGTCCATTACGAATGTCACAACTCGCAATAAGCAAAGTTATTCACATTATAATTCTACCGAACCGAAGCAGTCGTAAATAAGCTTACAAATCCAAAAACTTCGAGCACAATTTTTGAATTTGTCTTAAAAGTCCTTTTAAGAACCCTCAGGGAAAGTTCAAAATAAGACCTACTTAAGTAAAACACGAATTCAAAAACGAACAAAACTAGCGCAGGGCGCATACATGTGTGCGTGACGCGTGTGTGTGGGTGTACGTGTCAGGTAGCATCAGCTGTTGCGCAGGCGCATCCCATCTGATTTCAAGGACGTCTTGCGGAGTTTTTTCAACGATACCTTCCTTCGGGAGATTACTTTGAATTCCTCGGAAATCATTAGTAATGGTATTCTTATACTAAGAATTCGATCGTTATGAACTAACCAGTTTATAGGCGAAGTAAAAAAAGTTATGTCTTGTAAATTCCGTTGTAATGCTATGAAGTTAGTAGAAGTCTTCGTAGTTTGACTGCAACTCAGATAAAAAATAAACTCAAGATTGCGACGGCAATAGTAATAAGACCGTGGTAAGTCAGAGATCCAACTTGGTCCTCCCAATGTGCCTACCTCTACCTCAGGTAGTACTCCTGTCCAGGACAGTAACTAATTGATACAAGTTGGACTTATAGTTCTCAATTAACTGATACTTAATATGAGAATTATTAGTTTGGTTGAACGCTTATTTGATCAATCTATGTAATATTTGCTGCTACTATAGTAAGGTAACAAAGCAAAACTAATTTAGGACTATGGAAGTGATTATCAATTACAAACCAAGCTTGTTACAACTTGTTTTGTGAGATGAAACCATTTTTTAAATTTTAAAATATAGATGTATAGTTACAGTTGTTAATATAAGTACCTTCCTATTTAAATTTAGTGAAACTTAATGCGAAATTTATTTTAGTACCTACCTACTTAGGTACTTTTGTTTGGCTAATTAAAAATATATGTCACATGCCTATTTGAACTCCCAATTTATCTCTAAGGTGATAAAATTGTGTAAACAAAGTACTTCCTTAATAAAATTAAATTTTATAAAAATATTATTAACTTTAGTAATGTTAATGGTATTGATCAGCTGTTTAGCTGACCATATCATTGAACATTAATTTATTCTCAAAGTCTAAACTCAAACCAGTTACAACTGGCTTAAAACGTATTTAAAAAGAAATCGATTTGCATGTACCAATAATTCAATTTTAGAATGCTCCCACAACCTCACTCTTCCGCCACAAACACCCTCACATCCGTACAGCCCAGCTGACTACCCACACACGTGCGTAAATAAATAAACAAGCGGTGTGTTCACACTATAAGCCTGTACTTGTAGGATGTTGACTGTTCCTAACGTAATGAGAGGGTTTCGAAAAAAGTACAAGAGGTATATCCAAGCTATACCAAACATCACATATCTCAACAAAACAACAGGCAAATTTCAGCTTTATTTATTACGCAATAAATGAATAATAAAGTTGAATTTCGCATGCAGGGGATGAAGAGTTACGTTGTGTTGGATCGGAGTACAAATAGGGTGGAGTAAAGGAAACGGGTATAATAGGAACGTGAGTGATTTGTGCGCGACGGAGGGGGACAGAGGATGTTTTATTTTGCGTCGTCAACGCGTTCCTTTTTCAAAAGCTCGACGGGTGGCAAGGTGCGTTCGATTTTAATTGTGACCTGACTCATGTGTGTCGCTCAGTCATTTCGTATGTGTTTTAGTTTTTTAACCGACATGTATAGAACGAGTAATGTTCCAAGTTTCTTGCCCCCGATGTAATGTGTGATGTTCTGGGAATCGCTTTTATCTAGGGATGTTATGGATATGAAATATCGGATACGGATGTGTGAAAAAAATTATACCAGTTTCGGATACGGTTATGAAATAAAAAATATTTCGGATATTTAAGGAATATTAAAAGGACATTGAAGTACAATTAAGTAATTAACAATGTTTCGTTAACCCGCTTGGCGGAGCGAATACCATACCGATTAGACGCACAAAGGGGGCCGGGGTTCATGTCCCGGCCAGACAGACATCTGAATAATAAATTTAGATTTCTCTTCTGGGTCTGGGTGTTTTTGTATACGTCTTTGTATGTCCATGGCACCCACGTCACGAGAAAATCCTACTGTGGGTCTATGAGTTTAGAAAGCATATTTTAGGAATGTGCACGAATACTGCGTCCTTATATCTTATCATTGGATGCATATTTCCACTCTTTTATTTCGCATTACGTTACGGTTTCGGATATTTACATCGGATATCCGGATATCACCATAACATCCCTTTTATCTTCTCATCTAGGCTCAAACCACGTTATTAGGTTCACTTATGCTTATCTTGAGTTATTGCTTATTAATAAGCTTACAGCAGTGTATACTCTGAATCACACCTGTGTGTTTTTCTAAACTTAGTTCGAGGAACAGATGCTTAGAATTGTTAACTTGTTTTAATTTTATGCGTAATATCTACTGATTTATTATCGGACTTTTAAATGATATCGATGCTGGAAAATGCTAATTGCTGTCAAAAATTAACTCAACACAAAAGCCAAAAACATTTTTAAAATTGAAAAAGTAGGTATGTTTTTGACCTAGACCATAAGGGATACTACACTTTTCTAGGTCGAATGAGTATTACATAGAGTTATACTTAATTTTGTTTCTAAAATTTAAAAAATATGTACAAACATATTACTATGTATTTGTATATTGACGACCCGGATGGTGCAATGGTTAACACGCCGGACCGCTAATCCGAGGGTCCTGAAATTTCCGTTCTTGGTCTGGGTGTGTGTCCTTGTCTGGTGTGTTGTCCATGGCACCCACGACACAGGGAATTCTAATGTGGGGCTATCAGTGTGAAGCGTTATTACTATTATTATATGTACGTACACACTATTTAAGAAGTTAAATGACCTTTGTGTGTTATAGACACTTATCCGAGGCGTTTCAACTTAGTCCTCAGGGCACCAACGCACCTGTGGCCAACTTCAGGTAAGATCCTCCCTGATCTTATCTGTTGATTATAACATAGACGGCAGTGGCCAATTACCACCAGATGGATGCTCATTTGTTGCATCTTAGTATGTATTTCGTTCATTTCTTTGCACAACATAATAAATGATATTCCTATGTTACACAAAAGGTCCGGATTCGATCCTTGGTTAAGGAAGAACATCTGATTTAGGTATTTATACGTTTTGTAGAGTGGTAGAGAGTTTTATAGTTATAATCAAGCAAAAGGGACAGTGATGTCTTCCATAATATAGTTAATAATGAGTACCTACTAATTCTATTTAAGACCACTAATAAGTACCTTTCTATAATTAGATTGTTATACACTAAGGGAAGCGGCGGCGGTCTTGTCGCTAACGTTTCAACTTACGGGCTTGTAGTCGGAAGTCGTGGGTTCACATCCTGGCAAAATTAAAAATAAAACATATTGTCTTCATTGTGAACAATAAAGTATTATATACAAAAGCGATTCCTTGCTATTAACTTAAAACTGTATGACAAATAAATAAAAGTGAATATAAAAATGATATTTTAAAATTGTGTGTTTATTTATACATATTACTATTGGAATCATCATACTCGAATCATCATTCAACCTAGAACACAGATCCAGGCAAAAATTGGCGTGACAGCAGTACCTTACATACCTACTCCAGACGATTTAACTTAGTCCTCAGGGCGAACAACGCATATGGCCGACCGCAGGCAGGACTATGGTCTTATCTGGGGTTGATTACGGATGTCTATGGTCACTTACCATCAGATTTGCTCGTTTGCTACTTCCATCACATAAAAACGCACTGCGACCTATGTACGTGTTTTACAAAGTACTTACCTGCTAACTTACCAAGAACATAAAAAAAACAAACTCAACCGTCACAAAGACCCATCTCTAATTATATCGCAAGAATTCCGTGAAAGTATTAGGTGCAACATAATGTAGGTAAATCCATCCAACAATTTGCTATGCAACACAGCTGTCGCATCAGCTGATCACGCACACACGTACACGCACACACGGACATACAGATGTGTGTGTACGGTCGGAGGCCGTAGGAGCAAAAAAGGGACCCGTTTGACTGGCTGGTCTTTTGAGCACCATCCGTTGCAGGGGCATAGATTAAGTAGTACAAAGTAAGGTTCTAATACCTTAAAGTAGGTAAGTGTTTTTCTAAGCTTTGTTTTGTTTTGTTTTGTTTTTGCCATGTTTTGTATTTTAAATTGGTTTTGGGATATTATATCGACTCAGTATCTATCACAAACGCAAAGACACCGAGAATTAGGTACAATGCAATAAAACTCAATGTATTATAATATTAGTATGCCACTCAAAGTGTTTAGGTTCGAACCTAACCTAACCAAACTAGCAAATTATAAGATTTTTTTTCTAAATCTAAGTCTAAGATTTGATTTCGTGTATCTGTTGTACGCGTAATACAGGCAATGATAGTACAAAACCTTATTTATTTCATTGGTACATGTATGTAGTTCACAATTATGGGTATACGCAGTTCCGACAGGTCCTCCCTAACTATGGTAAAATTGTCAAAAAGCCCACTATTAATCGTAATTTATTCTTTGAATCAGTCACTAAATTAATTCCACTAAATAAGTAAGTTTAAAGCGCATTTGACTACCATTCTGCATTAAACACATTTTGTAAAAAAAAAACTACAAAACTAGGTGATCCCCGCGGTTTCAGCCGCTTTAAATAAGTACAAAGGAATACTTATCTAAACATAGGTAACATCCCGCGCTCTTGCTAGAGGGTCCGCATACGCGTGGTGCGCGCGCTAATGCTTTTTTCGAAAATTAAAGAAGCCTATGTCACTCAGTCCCATCAGAATCGGTCCAGCTGTTTAGAAGATTAGCTCAACCAAACAGACAGACAATTTTTTTTAATTGCATTTTCGTTATAAGTATCATGTATAAGCATAAGCATTGAGTAAAAAAAATGTTATTTTGAAATTACAAACAGACTCAATTTTACTTATTTGTACAGATACCTTCCTAGCCCGTCTCCGCAACCTTATCTTTGACCGCAAGTGATTTGATTGTAGCCCGTGTGTGAATGCTCGAACCATATCCGACAGATTTCCTTTCAACGCGGTAATGCCACTTGAGCTATGCAAAAGCTCATTTTTTATCACGATCATGTGCCAAACGAAGCTTGCAGTCCACCTGATGTTGAATGACCTCTTCATAGAGGTGTGCGAACTATTTTAGTTTGACTTCTCTTTTATATTCCTGGTATTATGGAAGTAAACGAGTAGCCCATGTGATGGTTATGGATGACTGTGGCTACTTGCCACCAGAGAGACTGCATGATAGTTAACTGCTTCTATAGTATAAAAAAAAGGATTGACTTCTCTTCTTTTCTTTTATATTCCTGGTAGGTATTATGGAAGTAGCAAACGAGTAACCCATGTCATGTAAAGGCTACTTACCACCAGAGCGACTGCAAGTTAGCTGATTGTACGTTATTAAAAAAGACGATGATAAATAATGACAAGTGCGAGTCGGACTCGCTCATTAAAAAATCCGTACCCCTATTTTTTATTTTTAGTTATTGATATTACATAGCACGGTTATTGTACAGGTATGCACTATCAATGTTATTAGCATCTCTCCATCTCTATCTATTACCTCGGCAAATATCGGTTTCTTGTATATTCCTTTCATTTTTAGTTTTTTTTTCTAATTTTTGCATAATTACCTACGAACATGATAAGTAGAACACAGTCTGTGAAATGTCTATCTTAATATTATGATTCAAGAAATAGAGCCCCTGTGACAGATAAACAAACAGCGGATTAGTAATAGGGTTCTTTTCACCCTTTAAGTAGGGAACCCTAAAAATAATTTCTTTGATGTCGATGAAAGATGCCCCTGGAGACCAAGTTGGCTTCGATAACACATCACACACGCTTCATGGCGGAAGCAAACACCTTTAATGAGTACACGGTAATCATAATTAAATCATCATAAAATAATTTCCCGGCGGAATCGCTAAAATAATGTACAATTAGCGATATTCCCGTCCATTAGTTGCGGGAATTAATTCCGGATTAAGTGGCAACAAGGCAATTACCGGATCGTTTCATTGTATATTTTATTAATCGTGAAATACGGGGCATTCGATCAGTCGGACAGCTGATATTTATATAAAAACAGAATCTTACATATATTATGTGAACACAATTTCTAAGTATTACGTCACCTTACGATTTTGACAATCACAGCAAGGGAGGAAGCTCCATACCAGTCCTAGTACAATTTCCTGAGTAATTTTAATTATTTCTTATTGTTCTTTAAGAAATACGTAAATATTTTTTGTCTGCCAGCGAAACTTGACCCAAACCGAAAACCTCTGTAAAGTAAAAATTTGTCTAAACTGATAATATGTTGCCAATGACACCTATTTACTCAGATAAAGTAGGTAGATCTATCATTCCTAACAAAATAATGACGCCCTTTTTAAAATGGTCGGGCTATAAAAGTGATTATGTGAGGGTAAATATACAAAGGTGCTAACATGAAACCACGTTAGTTTTGTAAGTGTGTGCGTATAAATACATGAAAGTAGCGTGGTTTTTTTGGCTTCACTCAAATACAAGGCGGTGAGTAATTTACCTTTTTTATTTATCTGAGCCTATTTATGAAACCTTAGAAGCCCACTGATACTTAGTTTCATTTAGAAAGTAAGTGTTTTTGGCAGCCATGATACTCGCACCCGTTATGATGATGGAAAAAATACGAAGAATCTACTGCCCATACATTTTATCCCTAGCCGTGGAGAGATGTTCATAAGCAGCAATGATTGATGACCCACATAGTGTAGTAATTACCATACCGGACTGACGCGCAGTGGGTATAGATTCGATTCCCAGCCAGACAGATATCTGAATGATTTTACATTTCTGTTCTGGGTCTGGGTGTCTGTGATTTCATCTTTGTGTCCATGGCACCCACGACACAAGAGAAAATCCTACTGTGGGGCTATGAGTGTAGATAGCGTCTTTAAAAAACAAAAAATCACGATCAGATGGATAGCATGCAATCCATGTGATTTTTTTTTGTTTTTTTTTTTACATTAAAAACGTTTGCTTATATTACAAAAGCAGCAGGATCAGCAAATATATCACAGAAACTTTATCCAAGCCTTCCTTTAAAACCGTATTTACCACTACAAATAATAACAGGGAATTTTTAAAAATGTCTGTCAAAGATTAAAGCGAGCCAGAAGGGTATGAGCATAAAAAGTAATCTGAGCTTCGCGAATCGCGTGCGCCGCTTAACTTGACATCCAGTTAACACGGAACGATTTGCATGTCATTATTTGCTAGAAAAATGTACTGTTAAGTGCAATATGCACTATCCGTGAATGATTTTTAAAATTTTGTACAAAACACTTTCTACACTCATAGGCCAATAATAGGATTTTCTCCTGTGTCGTGGGTGCCATGGACACACAAAGACGGATACACAAACACCCAGACCCAAAACAGAAATCAAATTCAACATTGCGATATCTAACTGGCCGGGAATCGAACCCACTGCATGACAGAATGGTATGATTACCGCTCCACTACGCGGGTCGTCAATTTATTTATTAGTTGCAGCAAATTGTACCGTATTTTTAGCGAGGAAAAAGTCCTTAGAGATCCCTGACCGCCAGAGACAAGAGAAGGGATATATCGGACTCTATATCTTAGTGCTGTGCTAACAAGAAAGCATTAGCAGTACATTCGCGACCCAGTAACGATGGCACCGGCTATCCCTGGTGTTGCTGCCACGAGAAGGAGGAATCTCTACAACACGACATCATTAGGGCTAGGCCGAAGTTGAGTTTCCTCGAATCTGTCTCTATAGGCTCATGAGATCGGGAAATAGACTAGGCTACTAGGCTTTTAGTTTCTATGAATGAATTATAATACAAAAATAAATATATCTACTTCTTAAAACTATGAAGCTTAGTGCATAGGAGCTTTATCCGGCCACTATTTAATGTTTTTCACGACTTCTAAAGTAGGAGGCTTGTTGGCTTGTCTATCATTTATTAAAGTTAAACTAACCTTTTTTGCAATTATAGCAATTTTTACTCAAACAACATACGGTAAAAAGAAAGATGAAGTACGATTTTTATACCGGTCTAACGCATGTGATAGATATCTAAATAATGGTACATGCCAGTGTGTCGTATCTGGGTGTTTGTGTGACAGACAGACAGTGGAACCTAAGTAATAGGTTTTGTACACTGCACAGGACCCTAAAAAGTCAAACTTAGCACTAAACTAGCGTTATACATCTTCTATACAAATAAATAAAATTTAAGTGTACAAACAGACACATCAATTCGATTTCAAAATAACATTTTTTTACTCAATGCATATGAAAGTATACCTAGTAGTAGTACCTATAACGAAACTGCAAAAAAAATTGTCTGTCTTTTTGTTTGTCTGTCTGTCTGTCTATCTGTCTGACTGTTTGGCGGAGCTAATCTTCTAAACAGCAGGACTGATTTTGAGTGGATTTTCACTGGAAGATGGCTGAAGGATGGATAACTTTAATTCTTGAAATATCCACGCGCATGTGCGCGCTCTCGCGGGCACATGCGCGTGGATATTTGTGTTTATATAAGTATTATTTTTCTGCTTTCAAACGCGGGTGAAACCGTAAGGATTAGCTAGTAAGTTAAATAAAGCTCCGTTAACGTCCCCTAATGCCCTACTAGTATCGTAACCCTGCAATCAAGTGTCCCATTTAAAATACGGTCGCGGAACACGCTACATCCTTCCGGGTTTCCGCACTTCTAATTAGTTGCTGTGGCAAATGATTTTGACGTGACAACTTCGTATCAATCGATGAACGTACGCACGCACGAAAAAGCATGGCATTGTCACGTTCCCTCACTGTCACGTTCCCTCACTGTCATGTTCCGCCTGAGCTGAGTGTGCAAGTGAAAGTAGAAGAATATAGAAGAACGATCGTTCGACTTTTGACTCACCTATCTGTCTCTCAAATTATGCCATTTTTCATCAATTTTTTCTTATGAAGTTATCACGTAAAATTATCGCCCGCAAACCGACTTTTTATTGTTTGTTAGTATAGTAGCTATAGAATTACATTTAAAAATCCACCCATTTTAAAATACGGTCGCGGAACACGCTACATCCTTCCGGGTTTCCGCACTTCTAATTAGTTGCTGTGGCAAATGCTTTTGACGTGACAACTTCGTATCAATCGATGAACGGGTGCACGCAAGAAAAAGCATGGCATTGTCACGTTCCTCGTTGTCACGTTCCGCCTGAGCCGAGCGTGCAAGCGAGAGCGTGGAACAAGCAATAGAGGGCGATTGGCGTTCGGCTTTTAACAGTATGCAATTATTCATAATTGTTTTTCTTATGACTAGATCACGTAAGATTATCTTCCGTAAACTGACTTTACCGACCATTTTTTTAGTGTTTGTTAGTATAGTTGCCATAGAATTACGTTTAAAAATCCGCCCATTTTAAAATACGGTCACAGAACACGCTACATCCTTCCGGTTTTCCGCACTTCTAATTAGTTGATGTGGCAAATGCTTAGATTTATTTCTAATGCTGTTTAAACTATGTTTTAATATGTATGCAGTAAAAGTATAATAGGAGTGTAGACTATAATGGGATACGAAAGATGAATCCTAAAATCATTTAAATTGATAAATAGTGCAAAAAGGACCCTTCATCAAAGCCGGTGATGCCTTAGCGACTTCCCTGATATCGATAATGTCCAAAGGCATATCCAGTAGCAGTTCTGCCTTAGATTTTTTCACATCACATACATGTTTTAGATACTACTTTAAAACCTTCGTTTAATCCAAAGTTATTAAAAGCGAGTTATTATTTTCTTAACACAAAAATTCAAAAGTATTTGATTCAATATATCGGCCAGTTTGATACTATTTTGATTATATTTAAAGCTAAACCTTCACGGCAAAAAATGACCTCCCGGTCATTGACTATCCATATACCTAATAACAGTCGTATCATTATTATATCTATATGTTCCGTAGTTCAACGCCCGCTAAATAACCTGCAGGGAAACATTAATTGTTAAAGTAGATCTTGTGACTGATAAACAATTAAATTGTTAAGTTGTACAATTTTACCGTTGCGGAAAATTAAAATTTTTGTATTGTCCTGAAATGACTACAGTAGGCGATTACTGGTAACAAATATGTTCAAAATTATCAGTTTCTATGTGTGATCACTGGTCTGGATATCTATACCCAATCAGCTCCAGATAAGATGAGAATCTTACCTGAGTTTGTCTACAGATGCGTTGTTGCCCTAAGTATAGTATGTCTGCCTTAAAGGACTGTTCTAATTAAAAGTCAGTTGTACTTAACACACTCTTCTAGCCAGAACACAGGTAGTATAAACAGTAGGTACTTTCGTGCATTGATAAAGGATGCATTAGTACTAGAATTAGCTTAAATTAACTAAATTAGCTAGAATTAGCTTCTCTGATTGTTATAAAATTATGTAGCCCAAGATTTTAATTTCTAGTAATAGTCCAGTATTATACTCGGTGTTCTATTCATAATAAGCTAATCATAATTATAAGCGAAATATTATCATCATCATCATCATCATCAACCCATTATTGTCCCACTGCTCGGCACGGGTCTCCTCGCAGTAAGAGGGATTTTAGGCCTTAGTCCACCACGCGGGCCAAGTACAAATTGGTAGACTTCACACACCTTTGAGAACTATTTTTCTTTTTTTTTTAAGAACTCTCAGGTGTTCAGGTTTCCTTACGATATTTTTTCGTTCTTCTTCTCTTTAGAGGATCTTTAGAGGCCAAGTTTCAACCATTTAATTTCCGAAATACCAAATTTAATTCAAGTTCAAATAAATAAATATATTTGAATAAAATTCCTAAGCAGTTTCCGAAATGGCGAATTTTACACTGTTAACGTCTTGCACGTGCGGAGTTAAAAGGTGTAAAATGTGTTTTTCTTTAAGTACAAATGTGTTATTTTGGTTATCGGAGTTATGTTTAGATTTATCTGCGTAAGGTCAGCTACGGTCAAACTGTGCAAGTACTCTATGTTCCGGTAGTAGTTCCGGTTTACTACTAAGGTAGAAATATGTTTTTTTTATTTAATAATGAATTTAGTAGTAGTTTAAAACAAACAAACAAACAAACAAACAAACGGAATCTTATCTGAGATTGATTATACTGATGTGCTTCGATAGCAGTTGCCGCTTATCATACAGACTGCATGCTCGTTTGTTACTTCTATACAAATAAATAAAAAAAAAACTTGAGAGGTGTCAAGGGACACCCGGATGGAACGAAGTTCCTTTCGATTAATTAGTGAAGGAATT